>RXPK01000011.1:2262183-2459883 GCA_004143645.1 Protaetia brevitarsis
CTCAAGTCTCTTTTTCAGCTGTAATTCCTCCGCCTCAGCAGCTTCATAAAACCGGATCATAGCGCGTTCATGAAGGAGTTCGGTTGAACTGGCCGAATATTTCAAGCCTTCGATAGTGGGTGGCTCAGTGCCGAGTTCCGGTGCTGATAGTGAAAGTGGTGGTGGTATTTGATTCTCATCAAAGTGGAAGTCTATATCAGATGCTTCTCTATCTGCTCAAAAAAAGCAAACAATCATATTAATACAAACTTGACATACCCAATAAACACATAACATATCAGAAGTTGCATCTAATATTGCTTTGCTTATTATCTCCTATTTGATTAATATACTTAGAGAAAGTAAAGAATATAGGAGATGAAATCATGATGCCCTTATAAATATGACTGGAAACATTCATCTATTATGTCTATTATGTGTATGTGTATGCTCGTCATCAATTTATCTACACCTGGTTATCCAAGCAACGTGGTCCATTTATCTTACCCCTTCCTCTCTACAAATAACACCAATTTATAAAGCGAAGAGGAGAAAGTTTTTAGTGTACACTTTGGTTCGTTAATCTCGAAAATTGCATTAATTCCCTGTTTGTGGATGCCTTTTCGAATCATGAAATTTTTATTTTTTTGTTATTTTCTCAAAAGCAGTTTTATTATTTGCACTATAACTTGAGTTATGAACGACCGATTTGATCGTAAAAGATATCAAATAGGGTCGGAAACCTTTTTTTTTTTTTACTTTCTTAATCGAAAGAAGAGTTTCACATTACTATGGATTTACAGATGTTTTGTTTGTGAGATTAGTATTTTTAAAGAAAAAAAAAGGTTTCAAAATGCATATTTTTTTAAATTTAGTCCAACGTCACAACTGTTACTAATAAAAAATTAGAGATTCTGTATTGGGCCTAAAAAATTAATTAGGAGTTTGATTTTCGTTTACTTATTGCGCAATCTGTGTCTTCGCTGTCAGTTATTGTGTCAAATTTTCAATTGTAACATTAGACGTTTTCGATTGTACATTGGTTTTAACCAGGGGCCTGTTGCATAAAAGTACAATTAAAATTTACAGGTGATACTTTTGTTACAATCTGTCAAAACTTGACTTTTACGGGCGTTGCAATAATATATATTATTGTCAAATTTTGACAATTGTAACAAAAGTATTCACCTGTAATTGTAATTGTACTTTATGCAACAGGCCCCAGGTATCATTCGGTTATAAACCAATAGTATCGTTGTGTTTTTCGTGAGTCACAGTTCCACCTGGTTGAACAATTTTAAAACGGAGTCGGGACTTGGGTATTAAACGTTTTTAGCAATATACATAATCTCTTCTTACTATTTACAGCTGTTTTAGCAACGGGTTGCAATCCTAAGTTTGTCAAATCAGTCGTAGAAAAAGTATTAAAAAAGTTGGCTTAAATTTATAATTTATTGCTATAAATGTTGTGTTTGAGAAACTTGATAGTATAGTTATAGATAAATTTATCCAGCGTTAAATATATATGATATGTGTTTTACTTTATTCTTAATTAATATTTCATTTGCACATGATAATTTATGTTATAATTTTTTTGAGGAGGCCATTAATAGCGCGGCAAATTAAAAAATACGGCTTATGCGATATAGGAACTTTTACAACTACACTATTAATTGAATTATTTTTATGAGTACATTCCATTAATATTAATATTTTAATTAATATCGTCAACTGCGTTACTGAATATGTGCGTATTCTAAATCAGTAAAAAATTGAAGTTTACCAGGAAACCACGATTTCTGGCTAGGCTGAAATACGCGTAGTTTCCTCTGACGTTAGGCCAAATAATTATCTTACTTTTGATAGTTTTTACAATACATCTAATAGTTCATTATTAATACACATGCTGTTGAATTTGCAACATTGAAGCGATCTGCAATAGACGCAATTGTCTCTCTCTTTCCGCTAAATACCAAAGCTCATCAAGAGACATTTTTCTAATGGCACTACCATGCATCACCTATATTTTTTCTTGTATAAAATTGAGTGATAGACGAACTAAGCACTGAAATGTATCGACTTGCATTCTAAAATGCATATAAAAATCATACGCCAGATATCTATTAACCCAAGTTTCGAAATAATCTGGTATTCTCTCACGTCTTACTCTTTCGTATAAAGGAATAATTTTATATGCACAATTTTTTAAAATGACAGGCAAAACATTCAAACTGTTGTTTGGAGAATGTGTGATATCGTCCAACAGCCTAAAGCAAGACGCAAATATTTTCTTTTCAGTAATTATCTTATACATCGTAAAAAAAAGGCTAGTGTAACGTTAGTATTTTGAAAATATAAAGCCGAATGTTATAACCAACAACAGTTATAACCAAACCTGTATAACCGTTTACATTACGGATAACTTGTTGTTAATACCCGGTTCTTACCTATCACGTCATGGTTCGAACTCATTGGTTAACCAGCTGTGTACAATCGAAAACGTCTATTGAGTGTGATTGGAAATATGTCTATAGTCGCCGTTGTTTTTAAAAAGACATTAGGTATCCCTAAAATCTAGATTTGTTGGAAAAGTGTTCTAGAATCATATCATCAATGTATGATAAATTTTTGTCAGTTTCAAATTCACTACGTAGAATAGCCTTTTGATTTGTATAAATCCTATAACAGCTTATAAAACTTACTTTAGCATTTTTATAAACTATTCCCCTAATTTTTAATAATTGGCCAAGGTATTGTAACATCACGCAGTTATTAAATAATCATACTAAATGTCAGTTAAACACTAACCAAAAACCATTGAATGATGCCTGACACATGTGACACTGGGCCAGAGATAAATGGTACACACTGGGCGAGCGCAAAAAAGCATCAGTTTTTTATTGGCCAAAACGGTTGTGACGTCTTAGGACATAGTTTGAAGTTTATCATATTTTGAATTGGTTTTACTCACAAATATGAAACCCAAATGTTGAATTGTTTTAGACACTCGTCATCGTATAACACAAAAATGAAGTACAGTAAGTAGTTTTTTTGTATAATTTGTTGAAGGACCCGGGCCTATTAGAGACAATTGAACCCCAATAAATATTAGTAATATTATTTTTCAGTGGAGAATGCCAAGAATGGACCATCTCTGATTGTAAGAATTACCATGCGGCATATACGTAAGATTAGTACCATCTTTAGCAAATTAAATGCGAATTTAAGCTCCATAAGTTTTCGATTATTAATGCAATCAAAGCTACAGGACGCTGAAATAGTAATTATAAGGTATTTGCAAACAATTCTGAACTATGCATTGCTCGGTACGCAGTACTTGTAGTAATCAGTGGAGCTTCAATTCACATTTAATTTGTTAAAGATGGTACATAATAATGTTGTGCACCATATGGAATGTAACCTTTTCGGATTAAGATCGGACCACATAATTCGACATCTCTATTTGCCAGAAAATTCGAGGGGAAATCACGGATCGGATAAGCCGACAACAGGTCTGGAGCTGGAATCTATAGTAAGGTAAGAAACACATTGATCGCCCGTCTTATAGGAAAATATGCCAGGGTCTGTCAAGCAGAGGCACGTAATACAAGCGTCTGTACTGCATTATGTAACAGAGCCAGGTGATACTAAGGACACTAGTGAACCCTAAGATACAATCAAAACTGGTTTGGGAAGGTATTTAGGCTGAGAGACTGCAATAAAATCACTTTGGTGTGGGTTCTCCTAATATTCAAAATCAAAAGCTTCATCAAAGAACCATCACATAAGACTGAAGAATTATTGTAGCTCAGTAGGGATCATCTTCACACTCTAACAGACAACAGGATACTGTACAAGTGTTCCATTGAAGACTGAGTCGTTCATTACAGCCCTATTTTTGATTTTACGAAAAAGCCTCTTATACAAAAGCTTTACAGAATTCAATGCTGCATAGCTAAAAAGTATTTATTACAGAATCTGTACTACAGATTACTGTAAAATATTTACTGTTTATTATAGGAAAACCGCCAAGTTTACAAAACGCATTTTTGTCCCATATTACCCTATTGTCCCATATTGCCCCATTCGAAGGTACCTGTCGTTTTAGGAGTGAGTATATTTAAATAAGGAATCCATAAATATTAATAATCATTTTCTAATTTAGGTTTACCGGTATTGAACTTAACCTACAAAAGTCATAAACACAGAAATAAAGAAAACGGATACACAATCTTGTAATTGCGACAAAGTTAAATACAAGAGATTAGATTGCCGATTTATGTTAACATTGAAAGAGCAGTTTATTGCCATTATTTATAGCGAACGCTTCTTTTAAATTTGAATCGGTAAATGTGATTCCGATAGATTTGTTCCATTATAAACTTGTGGTATATCAGCAGGAACAGATGTAGAAGGAATGTGTAGAAGTGCTGGCGCATCGCTTATGTTGTGATTCAGATATATGTACCACTTTCGCAATTTTTTATTTGATTTCAAGGGAATTCTCCACATAACCTTCAGCGATGTTGGAAGATCGCCAACCCCCGTGTAGTTTTAAATCTAATATTCCACCGCCTTGTGAAGCAAGTGCAGTGGCAGAGGTTCTGCGGATGTGATGACCGTATACAAATGAGGGTTTTCTAAATTTAAAAATAGCGATTTTCTTAGGGATACTACTAAAGGTATTATGCCGAATTGAGTGCTTCGTTATTTTAATTAATAAAAAAATAATAATCGTGATTGACATGCAGGTCTCATTTGTAGATATTTTCGGATAATATTTACCGCAATAATATCACCTTTGTTATCTACGCTAGAGATAGTCATTGTTGTTAATTCGTCAGTTCTACAAGCACCCGCAACGCCCATGATTAAATCTACCTATAATTGCACCATATAAAAGTAATTTATATAATAAATTCCGAACAGTGGCAAGTGCTGCTTTACGAATTTCAGGTGCTGTGCACGACAGATTATTATTGTCTGTGATATCATTCGACATATTGTGTAGAGATGTTTATAATAAATATTTATGATATTAAATTTCAATTAAATTCGTTTTATTTACTATTATTGAACACTTTTTGAACAACGACCCTGACTTGACAGTTTTCAAAAAATATTTGACAGATTAAGCCTACTATCTATCATGTCACTCACAGGTATGTCTAAATCATTTTTAAACATTTAATTAGTTAAAATTAGACTGACTGGGGAAAAAAAAAAACGTATTCAAACCACGTGAGGAAAGTGCTATTGCAGGCTACGGGCAAATATTCTAATTGCAATTGCTCTTTACCCCCTTGGTTTGAAATATACTATTATTTTATTCAGCGTGGTATCCTCCAGCCTCTACACACCTTTTAACCCTACACACAAATTCTTTATAAACATTGTGGATCATATCTCTAGTGACCAGAATTTATCGCTTACGTAATTATTGTAATTTTGAAATCAGGATTTTCTCTCGATCATAATCTACAGTTTCGCTTTGCAACCTTTCCATTGGTTGTAAATGTCGATTCATCTGAAAAAATAATGTTTTTGTAGCAATATCGATTTCAGACTGATTTTCTTCTAGCCACAACCGATAGTCTAAATGCCAGGCATCACCAATTCTTAATTTGTGTACAAAAATCGATTTATATGATTAATTTTGTTTTCTTTAAAAATTCTTTGTAAATGTGATTTTCTTATTATAGTTAATTTAACTGTGCAGATCTTTTTCGTAGGGATAATTTTGGAACTGTTTCTGTGGTTTCTAGAGCTAGTACTGTTGCAGCATCTTCGTGATCGTGTATCCTTTTTCCTTTCTCCATGTCATGTACGTTACCTGTTCTTTCAAATTCTTTTACCAAATTTCCCAAAGCATTAACGCACACGAAACTTTAATTGTAAAGTTATAGGAAGCCTTATCAGTTCCATAACATTAAACGAGGTAAACTTTTCGTTCTAAGGTTAGCATTACTATTAGGTGACTTTCTAAAGATTCACAAATATGTAATGACATAATAAATAACACCTAACCTGATTTACTTATTATATTATAGATTATCGTGAAAGACAGGATAATCTGACTCTGAAACCAGAAACTTACAAACAATTTTGCTTCAATTTTTGTGTATTTTTCTAATATTCTCAACTGCTAAAAAGAATATTTAGATTTTTGTTTCAAAATTGGTGGTTTTGAGACAAGCAAATTTTTTTATAAACAGCGGCATTTTGCGTTGTTCCAAATGAAAATGTTTCCTTCTTGTGCAGTCCATTCGGGGACCCTATGTATGAAGGCAACGGCCAGCACAGATAACATCTTTATACTAAATGTATCAGGTAACAAAAATAAGATGTATATGTATACTTCTAAAATAATAGATAAAGTATGTTAATTGCGTGTTAGCTACTTCTAATAGTATAAAAAGTACTAAGAAAGAATTAGAATCGAGTCTATCAGTAAAATTCGACGTTACGTAGTTTAGTCTTAAAAGTATTTTTTTTTATAAAAAATTAGGTATTTTTAAAAACTTCCATTTCAAACAACGCCAGTTAACTTATACTTACAATTAGGTGGATCGTATAAAATTTCTGAAACAGGTTCTTTTATAATGTAGTTAATGTTTAGTAATGCTGACGTTTGTCATTAATTGTAGATATTCCTGACGAAGCGACTAATTAAATGAGCAAGCATAAATAAATATTAACTAGAAGTTTTCCTTTAAGCACGACGCAGTGGTAATTATTATTCTACAGATTTGCCCGTCATTGCTGTTTTTCATAATTGAAAATGGCATTACTCCAACTCTTTACGACACGTCTATGTACGTTATTGTATACTGCCGTTTCATAAAAATACAACGCCATTACTACTCAATAATTTGAAAAACTGCATTGAAACGGTGATATATTTCTTTAGAATAAGTGGCCGTCAATTTTGAAAGTAATGAAGCAATTCTGCCTATCAATATGTCAATTGTTTATCGACGTTTGGACTTTCGAAATTACGTACAAGTTTTCCACTTTTTTAGAATATTAAACACGAAACTAATACCATCTTAATATGTAGATTAAAGCACAATTCTTTATCTAAATGGAACAACTGACGAAATTGGGAGAATCTTAGAAAGATACGGCATTCGAGCAATATACTGGTATTTCTCGAATGCCATGTCCATTCTTTTAGTTTGAAAAATTTGGTGTTTGCAATTGCAATATCAAATTACCTTTGATAATTTTTTTCGCAAAAAATTATCAAAGGTAATGTCACTGATTGTGAGTATATTTTCTAGTTTTTTCCACTTCCGGTTTACCGGAAATCTGTCACGAACTTTGTTATTTTAAATAAAACAACCTGTAAACTCAGGACTCTTATTTTTTGTTTAAATTGCTCGAGACTTTAGAATATGAAATTTAAGCAGACCAGGAGTCTTTGGTGTTGGGAAGAACATGCCGCTACCCAAGATTTTAAACTCTATATATGAAAATCCAGCCTATGTAGCAAAAGCTAGTTGAAGAGTTAGGCTGATGAATATCGTCTATCTATGTTAAATAATAGCAGCAGTTTTGTCCAAGCCTACTTTTTAAAAAAGAATGGATAGGAATTAATATTTGAAATAGAAAATTCTAAATTACTAAGAAAGTATAAGGGATAGGTATAGGAAGCATAATACCATCTTAAAGATCTTTAAAATTAGCATCTGAACAGGGTAGTAACCTCAAAGTAATCTTCAAGTTAAGTGTTAATATCAACAAAGAGGACTTGAGTGATGGGAAAGGATAAATTGGACGTGTATCAATTCATATGTTATACTTCAGGCTAAAATCATGAAAATTTGAGCTGAGGCTAAAGGAAGAGCACCTTACCTACGTGATTTAGTCTTTTTGGCATTTCTGTTCATAATATACAGATATTTATGTAAAGCCAATAAATTGATATTATTACAGTCTCGATGTCAGCCTAAAATTCTATGACGATTAAAACTCATATTTCCTATACCAGCTACCTTCAACTGTTTCTAAGCTATTACGATTTTTGTGAAATCTTAACATTTACGTTGCTTACGTAGAATTGATTAATTTTCACTTGCTTTAAGTGCAGAGGTCTGCCCTTTTAATGCTACCAGACACTTGACATTGTTTCATTAAAACATAGAAATAATTCCTGTCGTATTATACAGGCTGTCTAAAAATTAGTAACATATCAAAGAATTTTAAAGTTTACCTTCAGCTTTTGTTAAGCGTTATTATTTTGTATGTAGTCGCATTTTCATATTTTATACCGACGTTTTTACTATTTTCTGATTTTTCTTTTGCATTACATATATTTATGTGTATTAATTAGAAAGCTATACAACCATAAGATGCGTAGCACTGCTTATAGTTTTCTTCCGACATGCTTCACTAATACAAGTTGGATGATAAATTCAAGAGGAGAAAATATTTAATATTCGCTTTTTTTTATCTTTTCTCAAGCTATCCACCACAGAAAATTGGATTAAGTTTCCACACAATGAAATGTGTCTGTATCTGAAGTAAATTTGATGATGGGGTCCAAAAATATTTTATTCTTTTTAACTAGTTAAAATAATCATAGGTGCGTGCAAAATTAAAAAGCTTAATTAAAGAGTAGGTTCGAAAAAGTGATTATTAATAAAATTCCGAAACGTGTGCAAACCAAATAATGATGATTTTTTTAGATTTTTTTTTTCTCGATATTATATACTTAAATAAAAACACGAAAAAAAACTAAAGTATTAGTATTGCTAATTCCCACCACTTGACTACAATTTTCAACGATTTTTTATGAATAATTCCTTTTACAGTTTGATATGTTTTTTTTTTACAAAATGTTTTTATGTAAGGTATGTATAAGTAAACTACAAACCTTTATTCCCATTTGGAAGCAAGACCAACATAAATTCAGAACTGCCGGTGAAATCCTTAGATTTCCTCCTAAAACTTGGACTGGGCGATCTCGTACTTTGTAAACGCGCATTTGGAATGGGAGAATGACTTCGGTCGTCTACATTTGTCGGTTTAAGCTGTCGACTTGGCGACTTACTTCTTCGCAGCACCTCCAAAGATCTCTCAGGAGTAGGTGATTTGCTCCTTCTTGCTACATTAAGTATTTGTTGGATAAATGACGAATCTTCTTGTTTAGTTATTGCGTTGGGAGTTTTTGCTATTGGGCTTGGTGATCTTGGTCTTCTGTTGTCTATTGGTTGTATTGTACTTGTAGGTTTGTTTATATCAAGTAATTTTTCGAACGCAGGTTGTTTATTTTCGTTCGATGATAACCCAAGTTCCGTTTTAGTAATCTTAAATTCTGGGGTTCCATAAGACAGGTCTCTAGCAATAGAGGATCTGTCGAATATATTTTTATTGATTGTGGCGCCATTTAATTCCCGCCGTACCACTCCTGGTGACTGTTCCGGTGTTCTTTGCGGTGATTTTAACTTTCCGCGTTCGGGCCTGACTGGAACGCCATTTGGAATATTGAATTGAACACGATGTTCCTCTACTCTAGACGACGATTGCGAACGCGGCTTGTTCTTACGTTGCGGGAGATCCGGAGCTGTTTCGACATTTATTTGCATCTCCCTAGGTTGACTTGCGCTTCTAGGTGGTGCAGGGGAAATCCCGCCTCTTTTTGTATCTGGAATAAATACAACATCTGATTCTTCGCTCGGTTCGCTGATGCCGTACGGACTTTCAGCCTTAACGCGAAATTTATACTGGCTACCTTCAATGAGGTCTCCTAAGACGGTGGTCAGTTGTCTGCTTGTAGCGGCTTTCAACCAGACGTCCCAACCCAAGCGATAGTATTCGATGATGTAATTCCCGATTTTGCAACCGCCGTCATCTTGGGGGGTATCCCACGCTAAAGTAACAGATCTTCCCAAGGTCATCACCACTCTGGCTTTGCCCGGAGGTGAAGGTTTATCAGTTACGGTAACCAAGAAGGACGCTTGGTCCTGGCCAAGTTTGTTTATAGCTTTCACTTGGTATTCGCCTCGATCACTTCGCCTCGCTTCAGTTATCCGAAGCGTCGTCGAATTGTCGTATGTTTCGATTTCGTATCGTTCGCTATTCTGTATCGATTCCCCGTTATGGCTCCAGAAAATCAGCGGCACCGGGAGGCCAGCTACGGATATCTTCAACCGAATTACTTCACCTATTTCAAACAACAAACCGTCTTCGTATTGCCTTGGTAGGCGTATCGTCGGAGGTGCTTCTAAAATCAGTGTGGCTGTGGTCGTTACGTGACCCGCTTTGTTCGTCGCTGAGCATCTTATCTCCCCAGCATCCACCAATTGGCTTTGGTGTATCGTCAAAACACTCCTATCACTTTCTGTTAATATCCTTATTCGCCTACTGCTAAATATCTCAAAGCCATCCTTGAACCAAGAAATTTTCGGTGCCGGCTGTCCTAAAAAGTATGTAACGAATTCGACCTTGTCGTTTTCTAAAGCTGTAGCATCTTTCAGTTCTTGCGTGAAGCGCGGTGAAGTAACGGCAGATCTTTGCAATGTTACTGTAAGGGGTTCGGATATATCACTCGGATCAGATAGACCTACCGCGTTCTCTGCCCTAACGCGAAATTGATACCTCCAACCAGGCTCTAATCCACTCAATGTAAGTTCTGGAAAGGGCACCAGCAGAGGTGTGGCCCGAACCCAATGTGGAGATCCGGTCCTGCGGTGTTCCACTAGGTAACCAGTAATGGGCGATCCGCCATCCTTCAATGGCCGATCCCATCTTATTGTGATCACGTCTGGCGTGTAATCAGCGTCGGAAATCAGTTGCGGTTTTCCAGGTTTGGTTGGACGATCTGTAAATGAAAATTTTGGTTTTAATGCTATTCTATGTTGCCCCGTAAGTTTTGTGCATAAATGACAGTGATGTTCTTGTAGGTGGCTGGCGTTCCGAGGTGCCACACACATAGATCAATGGTTGATATGGTATGATTCATGTAGTTTTCACTCATAAAACCCTATTTAGCTGAGCTTACAATCCGTGACCAAAAATAAATCTTTTTGCGCCTTCGTCCAGAAACACTCATCTTGTAGTACCTCCGTTTGTGTCATTAAAGGTTCGCCACACTAGATTCCACATGACAGACGTGTAATAAATTATCATTAAGCTTCTATTCAACCATGCTAAGATGAACTGGTGTGTTCATTGCACTTATTATTGATAAATAGATATTAAACTAGAAAGAAAATTACAGGAAAAGATTTATTCTCGGAAACGTCAAAATACTAATAGTGCTTTCCGTTCACTCATAAAAACAGTTCGGTAGTACTTCCGGTGTACTCTAACTGCAGTTTAAGCGTTCCTTTGATAAGGAGCACGAAACTCCCAATGTACTGAGTTTTACCTCCCCTTTTCCCCTTATGCACTAACTTATTTGCCGGTCGTTCGTGCTCTACACACCATTTATGACAAGGTTAGAAAGCTATAGCGATTTTTTAAAATTATTTGTGGAAAAATGTTTCTTTTTGCTTTGGTAAATTAAATAATTGCAAATTAAATATTACTATTATAATCGTTGTAAGATTTTTTTGACATTTTGAAGTAAGATTTCCTTGCGGTCACGATTTGTTGTTTACATCAAAATCTGATTTCTAGGTTAGGTTCCTTTTCCTCTTCTCTTCACAATTTAAAAGCACAAAAAGCGTTCCATTGGTTCTGAGTTGTGTTTAGTCAAGAGTAGAGTAGAGTAGTAGCAGAGTAGGAGTGATAGAGGGTGAATGAAAAGCACTATAAGGTATGTAACATGTGTACCAACTTGTACTGTCAACTCCCCAGTGCCAAAGTTTCTTTCCTATTTTCAATTCAAAATTAAGACTTGTCGGCCCAAAAGCATATCACGCAACCAGAAACTCTTTTGGGAGTATTCGTACTCATACTCGCAAAGTACTGTAGTTTCTGACCTAGTGATAACAAATAATAACTATTACTTATATGTATTTATTTATTAGTGTACACAATGAAAAGGAAAAACATAAAGCCTACTGATTATATACAGGTATTCCACGTAACTGGTTCATTAAAAGATTATGATGTTCTATTATTTACTTATATTTGAGATTTTGGCACCAGTATCTGTTCGACTGGAACTATAAATGCAAAATACCTTAACCAAAATATCACTTCCGGTTGACCGGAAATGGATGTCAACTTGTTATTTAAATAGAATGATCTAATTTTTTATTCATTTTGGATTCTACAACTATAAATACGTCAGTTTTCATTAGCTATTCTTATAGCTACATGTTGCCTTTTTTGAGTTATTTAAGTTTTTCTTTTTTTTTAGTCATAATCATTATATCATTGAGAAATTAATATCTCGGTTAATACTGCAAGTAGAGACTTCAAATTTGCTATGTTATGAATGTAGATATTACTCTAAGAAACCGTAAGCACACTTTACATTCTAACATACAGGGTGTTCAAAACTGAGGAACAAAGTGACATATTTTCAAATGCAGAAAACTCAATTTTTTTAAATAGAACACCTGTATTTTAATTCGGAATTAGGAAGTAAATATCATCCCCTATCACTTTATATGAGCATTCCCTATACCTATCTTTAATAGATTTTGAGATATGAGCGACTTTTTGTTAAACAGACTAAGTAGCCCTATCTTTAAATGTTTGTAGCTGGCTCTGAAATGGATTCACGTCAAATCCATGTATTATTTTTGAATAACCATACAAGAATGTCTGTTTGAATAGTCATTTCTATTAATATTGCGTTATATAAAAGTGTAATTACAATGATATACATAAACAGTTTATGATTATTATAATATTATTATTATTATTATATACTAATGAATTTGACATTAATCCCATTCAGAGCCAGCTAATACAAACACGCAAAGATAGGGCTACTTAGTCTGTTTAACAAAAAGTGGTTCATATCTCAAAATCTATTAAGATAGGTATAGGGAATGCTGATATAAAGTGATAGGGGATGATATTTACTTCTTAATTCCGAATTAAAATACAGGGTGTTCTATTTAAAAAAAAATGAGTTCTGTGCATTTGAAAATATGTCACTTTGTTGCTCAGTTTTGACACCCTGTATGTTAGAATGTAAAGTGTGCTTACCGTTTCTTAGAGTTATATCTACATTCATAACATAGCAAATTTGGAGTCTCTACTTGCAGTATTAACCAAGATATTAATTTCTCAATGATGCAATGATTATGACTAAAAAAAAAAGAAAAACTTAAATAACGCAAAAACGGCAACATGTACATAGCTATAGCGATAGCTAATGAAAACTGACGTATTTATAGTTGTAGAATCCAAAAATGAATAAAAAATTAGATCATTCTATTTAAAATAACCAAGTTGAGATCCATTTCCGGTCAACCGAAAGTGATATTGTGGTTAAGGTATCTTACATTTATAGTTCCAATCGAACAGATACTGGTGCCAAAATCTCAAATATAAGTAAATAATAGAAAATCATAAACTTTTAATGAACCAGTTACGTGGAATACCCTGTATAGCGAGTATCGAGCAATACTTACCACTCTATCAAAGTACTTCGGTAACATTTTAAATGTATTAAGAGAAAGTTTTAGCCACAGAATTAAGAATTCCTACAAATTTGATTTTTTACAAAAGATCAGAGACATAACGGTACCTAATAATTACGTTTTCGTTTCATTAGTCTTCAATCCTTGTTTACGAACATTCCAAAACACATCATTATCAGCCAATTAAAAAGTAATTGGAATTTGATTAAAATTGTTACTGATATTTCTCTAAAAAAATTTCTAGAACGAATGGAACTTGTCTTTGATTCCACATACTTTAAATACAATCATGGTTTCTATTCTATAAAGAGACTTATGGAGCACTAACCTTTAAGCCCTATATTTGCTAAAATTGTTATGGATTGGGTATTTAGAAAGGTCTAGCATTCATGTCGTTCCCTTGTTCGTCTTCCATTATGGGGATGATTCTTTTTTGATTGTACTAGATACTGGCAAAGAACTGTTATTAACTAAATTCAGTTCTTCGCATGACAGACTGAAATTACCATTGAGGTTTAAGCAGATAATAAATTACCTTTCTTAGATGTTTTAGTAATTAATAATAAAGGAGCCATCATAGCAGATTTATATGTATATTAAACCAGTCAGCTCGAATAGAATACTAAATTTCAATTCCACCATCCATTGCATCAAAAACTTAATATTATGAACAATCAAAAGCGAACGATAGTTACACTTTCCAATAACATTTTTCATGAAAAGAACCTTGAGAGACCAAAAACTCGATTAAAACTAAATAATTACCGTATTAACATTATTAACAGTTCTGGGGTAATTTTATTTACTTCAGAAACACCTTCAACAATTAATGATAATGTTAGAATCAATCGCCATAAATTAATATATATTCCCAGGTTATCATAAAAATCAAGATACCATTTAAAAACTGATAGTTCGGACATAGAGTGAACATTTTTGATAATTTTAAGGATAAAAAAGTAAAATTGATTTGCGTAATGTGATATACAAAATTGATTCTATGAATTGTGACTGTTTAACAACAACTTATATATAATTTTAAGGATAAAAAAGTAAAATTAATTTCCGTAATGTGGTATACAAAATTGATTCTATGAATTGTGACCGTTCAACAACAACTTATATAACATAAGACAAAGTTCACAATTTTTAAAAAAGAGTATTCAACAGCATAACTGCGATATAACAACTGCTAATGGTAATAGTGGCAGATAAAATATGCCACCAAGCGGGGCTCATGTTCTATTGTAGCAATCACCATACCAGCAAGAGCAATTATATAATACTGACCTTTCAAAACATGCGATTGAGATTGGACATGTATTTGATTTTACTAAACCTTCAATTTTGGACATTGAAGGCAGTACTCGGAAAAGGTTATTGTCAGAAATTATCCATATAAGACACTTATAATTGTAATATAAACACGGTGAATTTTAGTAACATTTACAATATAGGTACTATTGCAAATTGCTAAAAGAAATGGAAAAAATAGTTAATTAGAAGTGTACGGTTTTTTTAAAAGAGTAAGAGTTCCTTTTCGGCGAAGATGTGAAGCCTGCATACAAATGCTGGGTGGACATATAGAACATTTTCTTTGATCCTTTTTCTTAATAAATACAATTTAATAATATAACACGTACTGTTCCTTTGCTTATGAAAATGTAATTTCCTGATTACAATAGAAAATCAGCTCTAGCTTTGAAACACTTCAATTGCGGACCTATGTTTGTATGTAAGACTGTTTGGTTTGTTTGAATGAGTACCATATATGAGTAAAGTACCGATCCTTTTTTTAATACGCTGGATAATTCAAAATATTTAAATTTAGACATGTAAAACATATGTATGATAGAATAATTAATCACTATTATGCGAAGGTATTAAAACTGTTAGGTTAGGTGATCATCACAATTAAAGTATAATTTTAAATCCAAATAAAGGGCTACTACGGAAGGATGGGTTAACGAAGCAATCTAGTCTTACAAAAATTTTCCCGTTCATTGGAAGCAACGACAAGTTAACCCGAAGAGATGCAAGGTAAAGAAATTGAAGCAGCATACAAGATTTCTAAAAGACGTAATCTCTACAAAAAGCCGAATATGTAAAAATTGTGGAAACAATTGGTATCTAGTGAAGCAACAGAATGTCTACTCTGTGAAAAGTTTACAGGGCAATGTACACCAGCGACACTTTCTAATTGTACGACTTACAGGGTAAAATAGACCCTACATGTTTAGCGTGGATAATAGACGAATCTATGCATTAACTGGCCGCTTCGAAATGTGTAAACACAGATGTGCTGTCTCTGTTATTTTAAAAAAAATAGGTTGGATTTATTAATGTGCGAACTTGAATGCATCTATTATGTATTTGTTATCTTTGCGTAGGAATAAATTTATTTGATGTTTGAAGTATTTCGAATAACTGTAGTCTTATTAAATGGTTTTAAAAGGTATTTTCATTTTACAGTTGAACTACGACTAGGAACTAAACCAAAGGCATGTTAATTATACAATAATATTGCTATTAATGGGTTTACTACTTTTATTCATTTTATCTGTATGCAAATAATAATGAACGTATAAAAATGCATCACAGGAAAACATTTAAAATATCCAGTTATACTGAAATCAGTAAAGCATATCTCCGTTATGCTTATATTTTTTAATCTAATTGATGTCTGATAATTTTATATGAATTTTTTAATTCGCTCCGACTTCCTTCCTTGACATTAAATAATGAAAGAGATATGGTGAGGATGCATTCAAAACCACGATTTTTATATCAGATATTAGAACGAAAAGCTCTACACTCGTCAGAAATATTTTTATTGGTTATAGTAATGGTATGTTTTTATTAATATTATAATATCAAGATAAATTAATACTTCGATCATAAATTCCCTAGTTCCAAAGATTTTACCTCAAAAGTCTCACAATATTTTTTCAAAAGAAGTACAAAATTTGAATTAGTCGTAAATCGAAGAGCAGCGATAGGTATAAATATAAAATGCAGGTTTAAATTAATAATTAATGATTACTTTATACACAGTGACCGGCATAAATATTGCAATATATGGGAAATTTTTTTATTATTAATATATACTAAAACTTTTTTGGGGGTTGTGCATGTCTAGAAACCCCAAAATCTATTTTGACATACGTCACGTGATCACTAGTATGACGGTAAATTTGAAAAATAGGCTGTGAATCTGCAAAAAGTGAGGTTAGATGACATGATATCGAAAAAAGGTATTTGAAAAAGTTGTTTAGACTTCAATTCTGAGGCTGTATGCAAATTTTTGTAAAGATATTTGAAAAAAAAAATGAAAATCACAATTTTTCCAAATATTGTTTAATTGAATTACATATTTCCATTTTTCTCGTTTTTTAGCAGCGTAACAGCAGTAATATTTCTAAATCTGGTTGATACTCGAACAATTTTATCAATGTCATCTAACCTCACTTTTAAGAAATTCCTAGCCTATTTTTTAAATTCACCGCCATACTAGTGGTCACGTGACGTATGTCAAAATAAATTTTTGGTGTTCCTGCACAACCTATCCCCCAAAAAAAAGATTGGAATATTTTAATAATAAAAAAAGTTCCTATATGTTGCCATATTTATGCCGGTTACTGTATATGCATATAGTAGTATTTCATTATGTTAATATCGAAAAAAGAAGCCGACGCGAATTAAAAATAGATATGAAAACAATCATTATGAATCAATTAGATTAAAAAACACAAACATATTTAGTAAAGCTGTAGAGATGTGTAAAGGAAACAAAACATCTATTCGTATACAATATTATATTTAAGGTAAGTAATTGAAAAACCTTCGAATTGAGCTAACCGAGGTGAGTCGGCAGGCATAAGTAATAATAATAATAATAGCATTTATTGATTATTATAATTATTATATTATTATTATATTAAGTATGCGCCTTTGATGTATTTATTTGTCTCTATTTTATAAGTTCAATGTTTATCTATGTTTGCTTACTGCATTCTTCCTTACATTTAAAGTGGATTTAATACCAAAAAAAAAAAAAACACAGATACCGCACATCTGTGTTTATATATTTCGAAGTCGGCAGTGAATGCAAAAGTCGTCTGCTATCTATGCTACACATATAGGCTCTATTTTATGCTGTAGGTCGTACAATTACAATGTGTCGTTGGTGTACCTAATAAGCTTGGGCATTTCGCTAAATTATTTTTACCAAAATCTTACACAGACAACAAACACAGCAAAACCAAAGTAAATTTTAACAAAGAAAGCAATATTGAGAACACTTTAGACAATTCAGTTTGTTCAACAAGCAATCTAATCAACAACATGTCCATAGAGACTGTTGAAATAAAAGAAGTAGCATTAGATTTCATTGGTGATACAGGATCATTAATTTAAATAGTAACTTATTATTACTATTTATCCATATAGCCTGGCTATATGGCCAGAAGTTAACATTAACAACGCTAGGAAAATTCAGCGAAACAGTTCTATACAAGAACAAAAGATTATTAGTAGTGTTATGGTGCAGAACAACTTATGTATTATAAAATAGCAACACAATTGAAGTTACATTTGAACTAACGCTAATTACGTTGGCACTGTGTACAATGCAAATAACTAAAGTAGGAAAACTAAAAAACGTAACATGTTGATGAAGGTATCATACCCATTGCTCAAACAAATCGACGGATCCTGTTTTATTTAAGATTATTAGGAAAGGGTACTGAGTACCGAGAAAATATTTGTACTAAAGTATTATTTTCACCAGAAGGGTTATTCTATAATTTCCTTTTCAACTGTCCTACGCGCACTGTTTCTTTCAAACTCGAAATTCGCGACATTAGTTTCAATATTTTACATGATCTTCATGATTTTTGTATTTAACAGATATGTGATAATAGTACCTACACTTAGGAGCAGTAGTTTCAACAGTTTATGGGAGTATAAACTTTTTTTGAGGGAGATGCAACAGGATGCAAATGTAAATACTTAAAGCTATTAC
Source organism: Protaetia brevitarsis (assembly GCA_004143645.1). Taxonomy (NCBI): domain Eukaryota; kingdom Metazoa; phylum Arthropoda; class Insecta; order Coleoptera; family Scarabaeidae; genus Protaetia; species Protaetia brevitarsis. The sequence continues at coordinate 2,280,736 of RXPK01000011.1, forward strand.
TACAAATTAGTTAGCAGTCTAAAGGTATCATGCCTTTTATAACCAATTTTTAAAAACAGTTAGTGCGATTGTTTTGCCAAAAAACTACTAAATGAAGTTCCTTATTAATAACATTGGCGATAATCGGTATTCAGGCAGAATGACACCCACGAACATTGTCCTCTAAGCCTTTCTGTCAACTGCTGTGTTGAATAGCTATCATGCTACAAAAATACGCACTCATATATACTGCAGAAAGCTAACACAACAGCCAAACTAAAATCACTGTTACGTGAAGTATAAAAATAATTTCCTATACCAGCACATTAGTTGAAACATCCGTACATCATCACCATGATTACGGGAAGAATTGACCATAGACAACAGGTTAGCACGATTCGGATTAAATTTCATGCGACAGTAACCTACCTGCGGCCCTCCAATGTACTTGTTTCTTATTTCTCTGGCGGGGATGTGGTCTGCCAGATGTGTTCCCCATAGCACACTGCGATCTTCTCGACAACGACAACACTGCCCCGGCATATTCTAATTTTAGAGGCGCCGCGCTCTTACCAACTTTTGACGCGAAAATACAATTTGAACGCCGTCGGCGGGTTTATTTCTAATTGTGAGTTAGATAATTTGGTACAAGTGGATGTTCGCTCTAAAGAGTTATATGATCTAAAAAGAAACCAATATTATTATCGATGAACTAAATTAAGACTGCAATGCAAGAGTACCTAATGTAAGCAAAAGCTTCAAGTCTTATGATTATAAGTTTGTAATCAAATTTTGATTGAAAAATGACAGGTACACAATTGTGGATTCGCTTTAAATTGGGACGTAAATAGAGATATAAAGATATACACCAGGTTTAAATGATAAGAAAATACTGAAAAAATAAATATCCAGGTCTAAAATTCTAGCAATAAGAAGACGCAGAGTATATGTCATATATTCGCGAACAATTTAACTTGTTAGGCAAAGAAGTTATATATTATTTTATGGTGCTTCACTCAAAAAGAAAATTTGAATTTATTTTCCTACAAAAATGAACCATAGTAGCAAATATATTGAAGTTAGAAATGGAAATAGAGGAAGCGCTAAAAACAACAAGAAACCAAATGAAGACGAAGATGCCAGAATAAAATATCATTTTCGGGAACAATTAATGGAAACGACTGAAGACAACGCGGGCAGATTGTCAATAATAATGGATTTAACCGTAGATTACTAGAGTTTTGCATCTTGAACGAGCTAGTGGTAACAAATTCCTTTCACAAACACAACGACGTGGGTTATCAGCAACCGTGGATGCAGTTGGCATCTTATCTGGGAGTCACGTCAGCAGTTAGAAGTAACTGTCTGCTAGGCCGCAGTTTGTTGAGGTCACTTACCACTAGAGTTCCATTAAATAAATCACCACTTCCAGCGGCACTTGGTGTTACACAGGGATCCATTTTTGGACCTGTATTGTTTATACTATTTATTAATGATAGTATCGAGTTTTTTTTCCAAATTCTCATGTATGCTGATGATAGTTGCGACCTGATAAAGGGTAATGACCTTCCGGCGCGACGTCTGAAGTTTTCTTGTAATATATTTTTTTTAATGATGCTGCAGCTTGGCTTTCCAATAATGGTTTGTATTTGAACAGTTTGGAAACTAACTATATCCATTTTAGAAATATTCATAATAAAAATTATCGAATGGTGGTATTAAATTTTCCATATTAGGTGCGAATATACCGGGTGTCCAGCCTAAGATGCAACGGTTCCTAGCCAATTTATTATTGTCTCTTTGAAAAAATGTTTCAAATAAATATTGCCTCGAATCAGATTCTACACATGTTAAAATTAGTTTCAGTAATGGCGGAAGTAAATACTAACTTTACTGTTTTAAATGGAACATCCTATATATTATTGCACTTTTGGATTCCTTGTTAAATTTAAATAACAATACGTTAGGAATACATTGGGGCTAAGTTGTACCGTTTCCGAATTAGATAACGTTTTTTGAAAAAAATAACATTCGCAGTGCTTTCGTTGTTTGGAAATATTTTTGGAATTGTTGCGTTTAAATTACAGAGTTATTAAATAGAGATCGAATTTTCGAACTCTAAAATTATGGATAACTTTTAAATTGAACGGTATGACAATTTTTACATAAATGGATGTAAAATTTAATTTTCTTTCGATTGTATATGGGTATCACTGCGTCTATCTCCAACGGCTTGGAACTGGCAACAATAATACTGGCATACTTAGAAAGTGGCCAACAGAACACAATAGCACCATTTGAAACAAACAAAATTGTCTAAAAGATACTTGAGATGTTTAAAGCGGCATCTTTAAACTCAAAGTAGGCTTGGAAAACAAATTAGGTATCTAACCGTTATTAGTGTTCCAAGACTTCCAAGTGTCAGAACTGTCGTTCAGAGTACTGTTTGGTAACAATTAAAGATGTCGCTTACTCGAAAAGAATTAGTAGATATGGTTTTCGTTCTCGGTGAATGTAACAGAAACGCTTTGTTAGCGTCAAGAATTTACGCACAGTATTACCCATGTAGAAAGCATCCAGATAGGAGGGCATTTCTGTCGCTACTGGGTAGATTTGTAAATACTGGATCCGTACCACGCACAAAACGGAATCGCAATAACTCTTACTTATGGATGAAAATCAGTTGCAAGTATTGTTAGCAGTACGAGAAAATGCAGAATCCAATGTGCGCGAAATAAGTAGAATGACTAATATCAGTAAATCTGCGGTACACAACACATTAAGAATACATAAGTATCATCCGTATCGGATCCAGTTGCACCAGGAAATTACTGCAGGTGACTTCGAAAGCAGGCTGTTATTTTGGCAGTTGGCAATTGAAAGAACTGATCATGATGCAAACTTTTTCGAGAAAGTGATGTTTTCAGACGAAGTTACCTTCCACAAAAATGGATTTGTGAATCGTCACAATTATATATTTTATATTTATTTATAAGCAACATTTATTTGAAACATTTTTTTTCAAAAAGACAATAATAAATCGGCTAGGGACCGTTGCATCTTAGGCTGGACACCCGGTATTTGGTGTAGAAGAGGTTAGTACGTTGCATGGCGGGCGTTAAGCGGGATATTCGCCATAGATAGTTTTTTTCGAGAATTTGGACTGCTTAAGACATTTTTATGTTGGAGCTTCTGCGATATATTCAGGCAAATAGCTCCAAATTTGTACCGCCTGCGGCGTACACTCTCATTTTACACAAAACTGAAACAATTATTGCATCCCGTCAACAAATACCGGATAGCAACTGTTTCTCCTAATTGCTTAGGTTTAAGACTCTACAATGTCTTGTCGGGAGAATGTAAAACTATTGGACTTAGTGGTAGATTATAGTATTACTTCTTTATTCTTTACAAAAGTAGATAAAACAAGTTACTGCAAACTTGATATATTTATCATTACTATTATAATTACTATATTTTGACACCTCAATTTATCCAACATAAATAGCTCGCTTATTGAAATCAACAGTAAAGAATCTCTTTTTGCAGATTGTTGTATATTCTGTCGACGAGTTTTTGCCTTGTTTGAGTGATGTTGGGTAACTTGCAAATATGTGTATATGTATTTTCCGTGCACCGCTTTCTTTCTAATGTGTTCAATTCTTCCTTTATTTATCTTATAGTTACGATATATCCAATATAATGCTGCCTAATCCACGTATTAGATTTATACATTAGACATTTGCACTGAAAATAGGGGAGTCCTAGAACAACCTAGAAATAAAAGTTTTTCTTGATATTCTTTCGTAATTATAAAAACTTAAAATGACAAAGCAAAAAGTTATAAGTGGCGCAGTCAGTAAGATTTCTTGTAACGGAATAGAATCAATATTTTCAAATTTCGGTTCGTTACAACGATATATAAAGAAACATACAAAAGTGCGACGCGAGTGTCATTTGACCTTTCAAACCCATCTTCAAATTGGTGGACTTAAGATTAAAGAATCGAAACGCACAGAAAAACCAGGAGCAATGAAGAAACGCAAATATATTTGCCGTATTTTCACTCTTAAGTAGTGTAGTTAACATGCATTTGTTGCTAGATTTCTCCACGAATTAATAATAGTAATAATGTAAAAAGTTTTTCCGAGCTGTTGAGCCGTGGTCTTGTGAAATTACTTCCGTACTTTTGGTTCACAACTGCGGTGAACATCTTCAGCGGCGAAGTCGAAGTTTCCTTCGTAAGGGCTCGTCGTTTAGTGAAGTAATTTTAGCAGACCACCGCTCAACATCCCGGAAAAAAAACTTTTTACGGTAGATTCCGGTCGTGAAAGCCTACGCAAGAATAGTAATAATAATAATAATAATTTATTGTTCACGTAGCCAAATACTTGGGCGTGAAACGTCAAGATAATAGATGACAATACCAAAACATCTAAATGGTGAATATACAACAATAAAAAACATATTGCAATAGACACAACAACAAGTTAATGTTCGGCGAAGAATTCTCCCACAGTAGAAACCAAGTACGTTTTTAATTTTCGTTTAAATGTTTTTAAACTATTTGTTTTGTTTTACTTATTGTATCCGGAACAGCATTATATAAGTGCTTTCCAATATAAGGGTGACCTTCTATACACTTCATAGTTATTGGAAGCCACAATTAAATTATTTTTATTTTTGGTATCATGACTATGAATATCACTAGCAACATCAAATGTACTCCTATTAACAAATACGTATTGCAATAATTTGTATACGGTCTAGGTTTAAAGCGACCCCCCACTTTTACATTGTTTGTGCATAGCGTTCGACTCCTACGATGCGCTCGCTTACAACCACACAGTATACATAAGGATGCAGAAGTAAGCAAATCATTTTCACGGAAAACTTGATGACATAGCTCTGTGGGTACTAGGCCAAAAATAACACGTATTATTCCTTTTTGAATAATAAAAACTCTGCACCAGTCAACCGATAGTGCCCAGACAATAACATTACATTGCAGTACAGAATAAGCTAGTGAATAATACACAGATAAAGAGATTTTCTATCCAGAAGTTATTTCATGTTGATGTTGCATATTGCAAAATAAACAGAATTTAAACGTGAGCAAACGCCTTCGATTTTAGAGACCCAGTCTAGATTATAATCAATGTGAATTCCTAAAAAATTGCTGTTAATGTGCATTCTAACACGTGACCGTTGTAAATTAATTCTAATCTTAGAGCAATTTTTATTGTTTGATTTATGGTTGACCAAAAATGAACTCAGTTTTTTTCCGTATTAACTACAAACTTATTTTTTTTATGTTATAACAACAAACATGAAAGTTATTAAGAGTTTTCAGTAGTTACTTTTTAGTGTATCAAGATCTATGCACGAGGCCACTATGGATGTATATCATCAGCGTGTAAAAATACATTTCCACAGATAATGTTGTCATGAAGGTCGTTGATGAAGAATAAAAAAAGCAATGGCCTAACACTGCACCTTGCGGCACACCTGTTGTTTGGGAGTGGATATTCGAAGTTGTATTATCTAGCTTGATACGAATTTTTCTATCTGAAGTTAAATGATAAACATTTGTTAATATTCCCTCTGATTCGAAATTATAAAACTTGGAGGACAAGAAAAAGTCATCCACCGAATCAAATGCCTTTGACAGGTCAAAAAGAAGTAGGTACTTATAGTAAGTAAACACTAATTTCTGGTACTAAATATTCCACTATTGTTAGTGTTTCTTTGTATTTTCTACGGCAAAACAATACCGCATCGTAATGAATCACACAATTATTAAACTATTTTTAAGCATTTTAAGTTGTAATATTTAAATATGCAAACTTGAAACCATTCGTGGCTAATAAATTGTAAATTTTTCTTTATTTTATTATGTTTTTGTGTTACTATTAAGTAATTGTTGCTAGTGAATGTCCTTGTACAACGATTTTAATTAGTTAAAATAGCAAATTCTGTGACGCACGTACTAATAATAAAATTTACAGGAAAGCGTAAAATTGCTCATAAAAATTATAAAGGAAATTGTAAACGACAGTAAAAAAAATCGCAAAACGTTTTCTTTTCAAGTGCAATTTATTATATATACGTAATTTAAAGTTCATTTATAATATAGCCTTAAATTTCAATTAAACAATCCTGTTTAATAAAGAAATCAAGGTCTAGGGAAATAAACTCAATGTTATAGGCAACTATAGTGCATATTATGTAACTGAACTAGCTATTGGGATTAAAAAAATTAAGAGTATCCAAAATATTTATTAAAATAATAAGTAAACTAGTCAGACGTGCCGGCTTACACGGAGTGTGTTCGCCTAGCACTGTGCAGAATGTTTAGCCATAGTATATCTTTAAGAGAGTAAAATCACTCCCTCTAATTCGTGTGTTTAGTATCTAGAGATGGTATATATCAGTGTTGGGCAAGTTAGGGGAAGTGAATAAATTTCTACAGCGATTAGGCATACTCGTGAGTTGTCGGCTCTCAGTAAATCACTAGTTAACACTGCTTCCCACTCTTGACGCGAATAAACACGAGTGTATCTAGTCGCTGTAGAAATTTATTTACTTCTCCTATCCTGCCCAACACTGGTATATATCAGTATTTGACGATAACGGCTACGAACTGTTCTTTTCTCAGGTCATACCTATTATTAATACCAGTTACTGGCCTTCAAATCTCGATATGGGTAATTAAAATTAATCTGGTATGTGTTAATACGCACCGAAACTACGCACCTATCTAAATCAGTATTAGCATCTTTACATAGGTATCTGCTACCAGACAATTGCCAAACAACTAACGTAGTATTTTACCGGTAAAATACCAGTATGCGTACGCGTACTCATACTCGTTTACAAAGACGTTTTGTATTAGAACGGAAGAAGTGTGAGATAATAGCGTACATATTAGATCGTGTATCTGTTCTAAGCTGCTCTATGTTCGTACCTGTTACCAAATAACTGCTATAAGCATTTTGTACCAACTCTACTAGTATCTAATATCAGTGTTAGTCGAGTCTTGATGCGAGATAGTACAATTCTCCGTTAACGTTTTACGATTGTAAATGTGATACAATGTCGGGCGTAGAAAATCCCAGAAAACGATAATTGTTGCATAATGTGGGAAACTATATCGGGGAATTTCAGGATTTACATTATGGTGGCGCCAAAATAGTTTGTACCGTGTGCGATACACAGTTGTTGTGCTGACACACACAATGGTGGTGATGCATCTCATCGGTTACCTATACCTATAACGATTATTTTATTATTATGCGTGTGTTACATTCGTAGATGTTGAACGGTCTTTTTTAAAATATAAGCATGTTTATCATCACGATGGAAGCGGTTTATTTAGCGAGAAATATCTTGAAACACTTAATGCTACAAACTTTTCGGCAATCCTATACCATTTCTGCTACGTAAATAAGGTAAGAGGCTTACACAGTAAGAAATAGCGCTAGTGTTAATATTCTTAGTGTTAGGGTTGATCATATAGAGTTAAAATTGTAGTGTATTTATACACTTTGATTTAACACTAAGAAAAAGTAGTGTACATAATTACACTAAAAAATTTTTAGTGTGAAATTCAACACTGACAGAGTAAAGTATATACTCTATCAGTGTAACAATAGTTAAGTCTTTGGAGTGCGTATTGTATTTCGCGCGCTGTAATAACACATGATCAGTTACGATGCGTTCTGATTGGCCAGAATAGTTGTAACGGTTTAGTGTTCAGTGCTTCAGTGGACAAGACGTAGGTCTTGTATGCAATGCATACCTACATATGTAGATATGTAGGTACATCAGCCGCCAATACGCTATTCTAGTTAGGTTATGTATTACATACATGCTGCAGTAATATAAAAGGTAAGTGATTGTCTATATAACAAACAATACATTTATTTAGAATTGTATTACAGGAGGATACCATCAGAAAGGGAGAAAGTAAATAGGTCGAGATTCTTATCAATTTTCGGATTAATAAACTGCCGCAGTGTTGAGTTACTGCATGGTCAGTAGAAGAACACCTGATAGCAAGGATGATAAGATGTTCAACATGTTCAAAAAACTACTTTCGTGTTTTGTCGATTCGTTTAATTTCAATATTTGAGTTTATTTATATACTATATAAGTACTGTATATGTATAGAATTATTTTATGTCGGAGTAATTACGTTTTATCCCAACGAACACGGTCGTTGCTTTATTTATTAGAGAATAAGGAACTTAATTTACTTTCCCTCCATTGCAGTAGTATTGATAAAACATTTAATAGAGAAAATTACCTCTTTCTAGAGTTAACAATCACTATTGATGTTGTTTAATGCACACTATTAGTGGCCTTGCGATCTACACTAAAAGATTAGATAAACACTATGAAGCAGTAACATTCGCACTAGTAGTGGTATTCTATATTTACACTAAGGCATATTAAATATCCTCTAACTACTAACACTACTCTTAGTGTTAAAAAACTTACACTATTTAGAGGGACCTCCATGAACTCGCCGTAGTGTAGTTCTAGTGTTAAAAATTTCTTACTGTGTATATATAATATTTATAGTTAAATATATAAATATGTAATTTTGTTCTTTCCCGTTATATACCTGTGTTAAGTGTTAATGTCACATTAAGCAATTTAGTAGTGACCTGGCGCGCAGACGAAAATTGACCACTTTATAAATAAATTAAATAAAAAATCCATAACAGGTACAGTAAAATGAGTAGCGATAGGAAAGATAGGGAAACACTTTTGCAGCGACTAGACAGGTTCGTGTTTATTCGCCCTAAGTTAAAAAAAAAAAAAAAACACAGGTATATCTAATCTTGTGAAAAATATTTTTCTTTCTCTATCCTGCCCATCGCTAGTAATTGCGCACCCATGTGTACATAGAATAATTACATAACTATGAACCGGTACTCACTAAACAACTACGTATTATCAATTCATGGAATAACAATTCGTAACTACTATTTCTATATTTACGTTCGCTTCAATCTGATAAACTGGTGGAAAGCTTAGTTTTCCTTTAAAGCCAGTTTTGCGGTATCATTCTTCAATGTCAACAGCTTCCGCAAAAGCGATTAGCATCGGTAGTTTAAAAGAAGGTAAAAAAGAAAATATTTAGAACATATACAGGTGGTCCCAACCGATCGAAGACGGAAGATTACCTATAACTTAAAAGCTTAAAAAAATATATTCATCAATTCATACAACCATGTTTTAAAAATATTTTGTGCTATACAGGTATTCCACCTTTCAATTCATTCAACATATCAAAGTTGCATTTTAATAAATGGAACACGTATGGTTATTTAGATAGACCACTTTCAGAGAAACACTTTATAATAAACGGTGCTAAATGGTTTTCATCGTCAATTTTTTACCCATTTCCTGTTTTAACAGAAAAAGAGACCCAAGTTTCATGATTCACCATTTTTTAAAGGCTAAATTTTCAAAACCTCTAAAACTAAACTTTTTTCGATTACTTTGTTTTCACTCGGCCTGCACCATGTAACGACGTTTTGGTTTTTATATACAGAATGTTACAAAATGCAAAACATATTTTTCTCGAAAATTTTAAAAGAAACGCCATGTATATTTTTACACCGTTCAACTTAGTTTTTTAAAGCTTTTATTAGATATCGCATTTGTTAGGGTGTAGCATGGCAGTAATAGTTTTTTTTCCTAAAAAGAATTTCACAACAAATAAAATATGAATTCACAACATCTATGAAAAAAAGCCAAGACTTGTTGTTGTCGTCTAGTTACTACCTAAATCTATCACTAGAATTATTAGTGTGTACATAATTACATAAAAAGAGATTTTTTATATTTTCTTGTATATAGGGGTGTTCTATTTAGAATGTCGGATTTATTATTATCTCTGGTGAAACCGGAAATGATAAAATTCGAAAATATAAGTTAAAGAATTGCAAACTTTCAGTAGCTACTACATTCCGGATTTTATTAGAAATATGTAAATTATTATTATTATCGATTAATATTTGATGTTAAATAATGTCATTTCTTATAACTTTTTATTTAATTTCACATAACTACATTTTGCTGACATTTTTTTCATATAAAACTGAATGTTGTAATAACCATTAATTATACGAAGACAGGCTCTAATACCACATATTTGTATCCTTTTTCGGAACTTGACATGTTAAAGGTATTTGATAAGATTAAGGGCAAATTTATTAATTAATTAAACTTTTCAAACATGAATTAGTGAAGCCCATAATGCATCTGATCAATTGCTTTTTCGAACAGGGTGTTTTTCCTGATTTACTTAAAATTTCTAAAATTGAGCTCTTCCATAAAAAAGGTGAATTATGTAATTTTTCTCAAATCTGTTTTAGTATGCTATGCTTAATTATATTGAAAGGTATATAAATAAATTTAATCTAATATCGTCATCTCAACATGGATTTAGAGCAGGAAAGTATAGGACTTCTGCAATGTTAGAAATTTATAACAGCATTTCGGAAAATATTGAGACGAAGTCTTACCCCCTTGGCATACTCTGCGAGCCGTCAAAGGTATTTAATTGTAACCAACACAGTATACTTCTACTGAAACTTGGTTTTATTGATTTTAGGGGCAAAACAGCGGAATAGATCTCCTCATACCTATCAAACATATTTCAATTTGTGGAAGTAAGCATTAACAATAGTAATAGTAATTATAAAATAAAAACAACTTACTTACCAACCAATATTGATGTCCCACGAGGATCAGTCTTGGGGCCATTACTATTTTCATTATTTTCAAACGATATAGTTGATTTTGTCAGTGATTTTGACTGTAGTATGCTATGCAGATGACATTACCATTATTGTTTCAGCCAAACAAATTGATGTTAAAACTACAGCAAATTAGATTTTGGACAAACCATTCAATTAGTTTTATGCTAATAGACTATTATTAAATTTCAATAAAACTAAATATATTCTATTTGATACTATTCAAAAAGAGATAAATACATAGATTTACAAATATCAAATAATGAAATAAAATCCACTGATTCAACATTGTTTTTGGGAATGACTTTTCATCTACCTCAGGCTGGAACACCCATTGCTAACAATTAATAAGTAAACTAAATAATTAATTAATTAATAATAATATTTAAGCTAAAGCTTGAATTACATTATATTCTTTTCGTCTAAAAATGTATGACTATTTTCTAAACTAGATCGACTTGGATAATGTAAATCAGAAAATTCCGTCCAAGTTTGTATGTTAGAAACTAGTTTTCAAACTAGAGCCCGTCCTATTTTTTGATCCAAGTTTTATACTAGACATGCGCAACTTTCAGAACTACCAACTGCAATCAAATTTGTGTTTGTATACAACTTAGCGATGGCTAACCTCTAAACTGAAACCGCTATTTCTTAAATGTTGGTATACGCGTTACCCTTCACTATTTGGGCATGCGCAGAGGATGTACTCGGCATCTCCTCGTCTTCAGCGCTGAAAGGTTTCCTTAAACAGAAGTCGACTGTTAGATGGATTGCAGGAGTTAATCAACTCATCTCATGCAGAACTTATTTTAAAGCTTTAAAAATTTTAAAGTTCCTGAACTGTATATATTGGAATACAGCTTATAGATTCACAAACACGAAGATACTTTCGTAAACAAAAATAATATAATAACTTACACAGTTACAATATCAGAGACCAAGAAATACACTCAATGAGACATAACCTGAACCTTACCTCTAAAAGTGTGGATACCTTAGGTATTAAGACATATAACCATTTGCTTAGTGATTGGAAAATTTAAGAAAACTGTTAAAACTTGGTTACAATTACAATGTTTTTATTCCTTAGCTGATTTTTTTTTATACTCAATTAAATACAATGCTTCAAAATTAGATAGATTATTGCTCTTTTGTTTATTTTTTTCTCTTATTGTTTTATTACGTATTCAATATTTTGCTTTGTATTGACATATTTTATATTTTTGTCTTTAAAATAAATTTCTACTTACTTACTTATTTCCATCAAATCTCGACAAACATAGTTTCAAATAAAAACTTATAAAAAGACGAATGGGATTGTATAGAAATATACAGTATTTTCCATTTAAAAATATTCGAGAAAAAATACATTGCGCGTTTAGAACATTCTGTATAACAAACAAAAAATGCCTACATGAAAACCGAAATGACGGAAAAAAATTTAGTTAGTTTAGTTTTCAAAATTTAATCTTTAAAAATGAAGGAGTAGTTATAGGTACAACTAATGGTCAAAACCATTTATAGAGTACATACCAATTTATTTTTTTTAAAGTAGTCTATCCATATATTCAATAACTTACTAGATGTTACGTTTCAAACAATTGAACTCTAATATATTGCTGAAAATATTTTTTAAGATATACAGGCAGATACAATGTTTGATAATTTAGGAATATTTTTTTTAACTTCTAGTTTGTGAGCAATTTTCTGTCTTCGGATTGTTGGTTCACCTGTATAGGCCATAAATATATATCCAACACACTAATTATATGTAATTTAATTTTATTCAATTTTGCATAGAACAATCCGTAAATACATTCATTTTGACATCACATCTTTATTTTAAAATCCAAAATATACTCACAATAAATTATTTAACACATATCATCCGCATATACTAATAAAAATATTATTTACTGGCTGCTGTTGTTGTCAATGCGTCAATCATTGTAGTTAACGTTTGATCATCACTCCAACCGATAACAGCGTACAAAATGCCCAAAATTCGATCGACGTCTATACCCATAAAAGTGATTTCAGCTACTACTTTTCGGAATAACGGCAAGGCCCTTACTTTAGCCACTAACATATGACACTGTTCGCTGGTAATCTTTTGATAAAACTCTTTGAAAGCCGGACTGGTACTCATCTTGGTCTCGAACATTTCGATCAATTTGGCGATTGGGATTATTTGTTTGACTTCTTCTATGAAGCCTTTTAAACTTCTTATTTTCAGATCAACCTCGATATTCACATCGCGGAAGAATCCGCAAAACTTCTCGTTATATTCAGTCAAATCTATTCCGGCCTCTTTCAAGAACGCCGTGAGCTCAATCACCTCGGGATATTTTTGTAGTTCGTGCACCATTCCGGAAAATTCTGGACTTTTCATGTACATTATAGCAGCTTGAAATTCCGGATCTTCGTGGAGATGTTTGATGGCGATCTTCTTGATCTTCTCAATCGGCAATATTTCTAGAAAATCTTCTATGTCATTTTTGAGATGTTCTTCTTCAACTGGAGCAGCCGCAACTAAGCAGATTAACGGGGCAAGAATGGCGTACACCTTCATTTCTGTAAAATCGAAATCACTAAGCTGACATAAAGCGCGAATCGTTAGAATTTAGTACCTATTTTCGGCCGGTTTACTTGACAATTAAACGTGTACTAACGAAAACTTGTCTTGCGTCTTTAAATAAATGTTGAATTCTCGGACACTGGAATAACCTTGTCGGAAGCAGTAATTATCTATGAAAAAAAACACAACATACTGATTTGCAGTTACAGATGCGTATCCTTTTATAGAGTCGCAAATCAATTTTGTTTAATGTCATCTACCAATGACCGAGCAGTAGCTATATAATTTTTTTCTCGTCTCTGCAATATGCAACCGTAACGACTTACGTTTAGCGCTTCTTATAAATTGTATAAACATGATACGTATTTTGAAGAGGTAAGTGATAAGCACGTTATATGAAACCTCATTAATGGTAAATGAGTTGGAATACAATACCGTTCTATTTGATAAAATTATACAGACATTCAAGTTGATAATTTTTCTTCTTCGACGTGTAAAATTATCTCGTACTAGTTAGGAACAAATAGCGTGCTTTCACGCATGAATTTTTCCAAAGCGTAACAAAATGTCTGCTGTCTTTGCAATTACATATTATCTTTCATTATTAAAATAGCAATCATTCAAAGGTGCGTATTGTTTATCAGAAGCAGTCACGATATACTTATTTATCGATGAATTTTGTCCAGATGGATTCATTGGAATTATTTTACTTCGTTTTCAAAAAAATTATAACAAATGCCAAACTTTGTATGTATGCATGTGAGGAGGGTGATGCTACACTGCGATCTAAGAGATATGACCTTCCAATTCTATTCCGTTCAGACCTTACAAAAGGTATTCACTCCTCCTTTTTTGCGAGAATATCTGTTATCTGGTTTCCTTCCACTCCTGTGTGACCCAGAACCCACAGGAAGGTTAATTTATTTCTTTTGCCTAGCTCGTTTAGTTTCCTTAGGCATTCCCAGACCATCTTGATTCTGATTTTATGTGAGCTCAGCGTCTTGATAGCTGCTTGACTATCAGACATGATGATAATCTCCTGCTTTCGGTAATTTCTATCGATATTGAACTGGACGCATCTTTCAACAGCGTGTATCTCCACCTAGAAGATACTTGAGTATTTTCCCAAACTTTCGAAGTACTTTGTTCTAGGCACTTATATCCCTATTCCAGTTTTGGAACCACCAGTGTACCATTTGATGGCATTTCTATTCAATTTCAGGATGGTGTTATGATCCCACTCGATCTAGTTACTAAGTTTTGTGGTGAATTCCTTCACAAAGCTGATTTTTTTTGACATGTCATCCCGGGGCATGTCTTAGGTTTGATCGCCGTCAGGAGTTTGAGGTCTATGCCTAATCATTCCTTCCTTGACCATTCTGAGTGTGGTTCTTTTTGCCACGTTCTCTGCCACAATATGGGGAGGGGACTAACTTGATAGCTGCTGTTAGACAAGTACTCATAGCCCCAGTTATGCATACGCATGCTAATTTTTACATTTTCGAGAGGTTAGTTCTCGCGGTGGCCAGATTAGTTCTTTTGTTCCAATCTACTGATACAATACATAAGTGATGATTGGTCTCACTATCGCTATATACATCCAAAGAAGTATTTTTGGGTTACATCCCCAATTTTTCCCTACAAAGTTTCTGCACACCATCAGGCCTTGTCGGTTTCTTCAAATTCGTGTTTGTTCCATAGAAGTTTATTGTCTAGGGTAAGGCCTAGGTATTTAATCTCCGTTCTCCAATCTATATTTTGCCCATCCATTTTTATGGTTTTAAGTTCGCATTTTCTTTTCTCAGTGAATGCTACTAAGGTAGTCTTAGTGCGGTTAACATTAAGTGCTACTGATTGACGCCATGTTCTCGTAAAGTTTAGTCCTCTTTGAACTTGGCAAACTTTTCTACACTTGTTGTCAATATTAAACTTGATGAGTTTAGTCATTGAATCTACTCGTGAAGATGCGTTGATTGCAATTTTTTTTTAATTTTCTAGGTCCAAGCGGTTTTGTTTCGCTGTCTGTGATGTCGAACCATACTTACGTTTTTGCTTCCTTCTGACTTATTTGACCGAAAGTAGGCACTCATTGTTTGTAAAAGAAAAGACTCATTCGTTTCTTTTAAAATATAAACCATGAAAAAACATGAAACAATGGACGGTATTGCATGGAGTGTCCCGGGGTTCTATCTTGGTGTTACTGCCAGATAGAAACTTGCCGATAGTAGTTTATGATGAACTACAACAGCTGAATTAGTAAATACCTCAGAAAAACCACTAACTAACTTTTTGCCATATTTTTCATACATTTTTTTGCACTAAAACTATTGACTTGAATAAGAAAAAACATTATATTAATTAGTAAATACACTAATTACATCACAATACCTTAATTCTACGTCAATTTCCTTATGTCATTGCTATGCCGCACGCTCAAGTATATGGCATAACCTTGGGTTATTTATCACAAAAAGGAATGAATTGTGCTGTAGCCAAGCGATATAGAAAATGTGGCTAGGTAAGTAAACCAACCAAACCACGGCGTAATGCAATCGAATTGAAGACAAAAGAATTCTCCGGAACTCCGGACTATTTTAGAAAGTGAGAATTCTTAGATATCATAAATTCATAAGAAAAAGTATTTGTGATTTTAAAATCAGGATATGTTTAAAGTATTTTAGATTTATTAAATAATGAATAATAATACCCTTTACAAATATTTAAAGAACGTTTTCGTTTGAATTATACGCTGTAATGCACTTACACAACATTACAATGGTCAAGGTGAACAACAGTTGATGACAATTGATTGAATACATATTCAACAAACTATTATGTATATACTTGTTCTTTATTCCAAAAAATTATGCGTGTACAGATACCATATCGGCCCGTGAACATTTATACATAAATAGGGAATAAAATTACGGATAAAAACTCGCTCAGTTGCCGAACACATTGTGGTGAGGATGGGAAACCACAGTGGCCGCGCTTCTTTACTCCTGTCCGCAGATTTTCCAATCAAACTACAAGCGCCAGTACTAATCTGGCATGCATTGATGAATAGGTTATTTTATTTTTATAGTTATTTCTTCTCACCTCTATTTTTGTTTATTTCTTTTTCATTTAATTTTTATAACCTTTCTAGTTATTTCATTTTGTTTTTTTTTTTTTTTTTTAGTTCTTTCATGTAAATTCCTTCCGCTGGGATGCTGATTTGCGGAGAAAAGAAGGAAAATAATTAAATGACAAAACTCGGGTAGTAGTGTTCAAGAAGTAGTTGGCCGTTTATATCTACTTATCTAAATAAGCCAATCTCAACTATAACAATAACAATTTTAAATATTATACACAAGCGTGTGAATCCTCGATCTCCCAATTAGACCCCCTTAATCTTCTATGACTTAATAACGAGCTCATACCCTTAATGACGTACGCCAAAAAAAAATATACTGTTGCCAGTATAACTACTGAAATACTTCTAAAACTAAATCTAAAAACAAGAGAACTATATTACGAGGTACTGCCAGGAAAAAAGAGGCTAATTGTTCGAGCATTTACTAAATTAAAATTAAATCAATTAAAGACTTTAGTTAATTTTGAAAACGTCTTAATTTTGCGGAATTATTTAATTTAGTTTTCTTATAAGAATCTCTATTTTTTGATTAACATTTAGACGCATATTTTTAATTTATATTAGAATTCTTTTTTCATTTCTCTTTAATATTTTATTTTAGATCAATGCAAATCTTTGTATTGTATTGATTGTTATCGGAAGTTTATTTAGTTGGATGTCTACATCATATTTCTAAAATCCCAAAATTTCTTCCTACATTGGCATGTTTTTTTTTTCTACACAACCTCTTGTATGGAAAGAATAACTAGCACTTAGTTCTGTATATTATAAATATTAACAACATAGGCACTGTATCATGCATCATGAACACCACGCTATTATTATCGGTAAAAGTGTTCTAAGAAGTTCTATCGCCGAAGAGATGCAGTAGCAACAACGCATTAACATCAAGATTAAAAAATCCGATTTACAATGTATAAATTTTACAAATCTGTTAGTTTCTGACGTTTGTATTGAATACCTAACCTTCAACATATTTAAGATTTGTTTTTAAATACAGAATCCAGCAGGGAGCCATTTTAAATTGTTTTTAGAACGATTAATATCCATTTATTAAATGTCAGTATTTAAGTTTAATTCAAGAACTGTGGCAAATCAACTTCGAAACGTGGCTTAGATTCGCAGAAAGGATGTTAGAATTGTTGAGAGATGATCTTGTTGTTATTATGAGTGACACGGCCCACTTTCATTTATCGGGGATGATAAACAAACAAAATTTTTTATACTTGTCATTCGATAACCCAATAACAAGAGCTTCTTTGGACTCCTAAAGAGTGCGGTATGGTGTATCTCAAACCTATATTACTATACCGTAGTTAAGAAGATGACCAATTGATTTCCAAACAGCTTGGTTTCAGCAAGATCGGTACGTACTGCTGTGGACGAACACCTTTGAGTTCGCGAGAGTTTTTTTTTAAGCGGCACAGATGTTAATTTTGATCCCGATTTACCTTTTTCGATGTCGCGTAGAAATTCTCACAAAGATTTTTATTTTGTAATTAAGTTTTTTAATTGAATTGATTTGATTGTTTGATTAATTTTATGTAATTGTTCAGTTTATTTTAAATTCATTCTTTTGTACATTTTGCATTTACCAGGAGTGTATATAGTTCTTTGTGTTATTCTAGTTTTTTCTTTACGATTCGTGCGACTTTGTAGCACGCAGATGATATTTTTATATATATTACCGTGTTTGGGCCTCAAAAAGGGGAGTTCTTTGACGAGATGTCGTGTAAGTAGATTGTTATTTGATTTTCATTGCTGTTTTTTGATTTTTCATTATTATATTTGAATTTTGTTCGGCTTAAATTGAAATCTATCTCTTGAGTCAGGGAACTCAGTTAGATAATAAAAGTTGTTGTAGTTTTTGTGCACAAATTTGTTATAAAATCTGTTATTATCTTAATTTGTTCTAGAAGGGATTGTAAGTTTTAAGAGTATTATTTTTTTTCCGTTTCTAGTTTTCAAATTAGTTTTATTTATTAATCACCTCGGTGAAAGGTAAAAAGAAAGCATTGTGCTTGTGTTTATTTCAATTTTTCAAGAACACCATACTTTCCTGCCAAAATAATTAAATACCACTCATTCATTATACATACTTAGCCCGGCTGATAGTCTAATGGCTTGCACGCTTGGCTATCAGTCGCGGGGTCCTCGGTTCGAGCTCGACGGACTGCTCTCAGAGTGAGGTTTTCGTGATTTTCCTCATCCCTTGGCAAATGCTGAGAGACGTACATCTTAAGTCGCTCCACGGGCGCAGGCTTAATAATAACTCATGGCTGGGCCGATGTCCCTGTAATTGAAAAAGCTGTTAGGGATACCAAGGTATGAATTATTATTATTAAAAAAAGAAATTAAATTTTGTAGTGCTTATAAGTAGTGGGAAGCATTCAGGAAGAAAATGTTTAAACCCTTTGAATTTAAACCAAGCTTTCAAGTACTTTATATTTAGCCTTCTTGAGGACTACATAATATAATAAAGTTGATATTTAAATTGTAGCAGTAAGTTCGTCTTAAAAATCTGTGACGAGTTACAAGATAAAATGATGAAATATGTGGGCAAATGTATGCAAAATTTTGATAGTTAATTAAAAACAAAATGATTCAATTTGGACAAGAAAATTGGATTGTTGAAATCTTTAAAATACATAGTTAAATTAAAATAAAATGTAACAATTCATTCTTAAGTCACAGTAATCACTAAGCAAGTACACATTAATATAATTTATTATATGCATATTAAAAGTTCATTAAAAGTTATTGAAATATCAAAACATAATAATCCAGTTTGTTATAAAAAGAATATATCAAACAAAACGTATTATCCTCTATTGGTCTTCTAGTTAGTAATCATATTCTTCAGAAGGTGAGTGGTTGATGAATTACTACCACTGGTAATTATAAATGGTTCTACGTGAAGTTCTATTAAATTGTCGAATTCCCACATTTTTTTCTCTATTCCAATAACGTGTTGGATGGCATTTCTCCAATTTTCTTTAGAAATGTCAGTGATACTTTGCTCCAATAATTCCTTCACATCTATTAATTTAAAGGTTGTATTATATCTGGCAACATATCCCTTGACTTGAGTCAAATTAGTTCGATTGGGTTTAGTTCGCAATGATATGGGGAAGTCTCAATACCTGTCTGTTCGATTTTCCTATCATTTCATCAACAGTATAATTTGTAGGGTTGTTTATGTTTTGTGTAATTAAGATTAATAATTCTGCTTTCACCATATCCTCTTCATATATGATATTATGTTTTTTCATCCACTCTTGAATTTCGGCTTTGTATTGTTTGTTGTAGGTGATTTATCTAACTTTCAGCTATAGTAAGGAGTATTGTCAAGAACTATATGTGCTATAATTAGCCTCTTCCCTTTGCTCCAAGGATTCTTAAGGCCTATTGATAAACCTTCGACGAATCTCTGCCTTGCAGTAAGAACGGTGGTGTGTATCCATACTTTGTTTACTGTTTGCTCAGCTTTTAACCACGTTTCATCCAAATAGTAGATTGGTGTTTCACCTTGGCGATATTTCATAATTTCGCGTAGGTTCTTTCTCCTGTAGGTAATAATTTCGTCTTTTTCCTTTAAGATATTGTTTCGACTCCTCTTTTGATAACCGCAAATATATTTTTTTTTTCTGAAAACACAATATGAAGAATGAATATCTTCATTTTAACCTACCGAAAGTGCCATTCTTTCAAAAACAATTTCAGAGAAATTACTTTAAAATTAGGAAAGTAATCATTTTTATTTTTTTACCGCAAGGATTTTCTTGACAGTTGGGGGTTCGTTTTCAAAAAGAAACAATGGACAATTCTTAGGGTAGAAATTTTTCGTCTCGTCATCTACATTATGTGGATAGAATTAATGTAATAAATTTTGTTTAACAATAAACAATCATTTTTTTGGTTGAAATTTGGAATAAAATTTTATTAAAGTAGCCCTTAAAATTAAAAAAAAAAAAAAACGAGACATGTCCGTCTCTCACAGCTGTTGGCTAGTGAATAATTTTGAACTGGAATTCTCTAACAGACAGCCATTGTCTTTCGACAGGGGGACAAACTACCTCAGAGAGTCCGTTAATTTCACCGAAGTGAGGGAGAATATAAGATATTTAATACATGAGGGTGTCCATGTGACCAAATGGAACTATGGAATGTTTACACAAAATTAAAATAAATAATTATTGGAATCACCTTACATTCATTATAGGATAAAGGTAGGTGTCGTTAGATTATGAGAAACATACATTTAAAGACCTTCAATACTTGGGTCACATAAATATATATACATAAACAGCATATTAACAATTGGTATGAAAAAAAAAATAACTAATACTCTGTGATCCAAAACTAAAAAATAAAAACTAGGAATCACAAACTAACACTAAACACTAGAAACTAGTATGCCGCAGTCGACCATCAAAAAACTGTATCTATTCAAACAATTGTGTTTTAATAACTTATTAAATCCTGTAATATTCATATTGAAAATATCCGAATGTTCAGAAAACCCGTTCAACTCTCTAACAACTAAGTTTAATGGGCGGCTGTGGCCATAAGATGTTCTATGAAACTGCAAAGCAAATAAATCAGTACATCTGGTATTAACAGCAGGAACACGGAAAGAAAACAAAGCAATTCTGGACAATCAATCACATTATTTAAGCATTCAAAATCTAATTTAAGTAAGGAGGCTTTACGACGGGAAGATAGAGACTGTATACAAAGCAATTTCAAACGTTCCGGGTAACTATATAAATGTTTGTCAATATTTAATTCGAAAAGAATGTAATTAACAAATTTACGCTGGACCCTTTCAATCTTTCAGAGCGAAGAATTGTATTGGGATTCCATATAATAGAACAATATTCTAAAATAGGATGTACTAAGCTTTGAAACAACGTTATTACACCAATAACGTTCGTAATATCTTTTGTTTGACGTTTAATAAAGCCGCACAGCTTAAGTGCTCTACAAGTGATAACATCTATGTGAGAATTATTTCCCAAACCACTATCGAAAAGCACCCCCAGATCATTTATTTGGGAAACACGATTAAGTACCGTTAAGTCGGTTTTGTAAGAATGGCAAAGAAATTCTTTTTAGTGAAAGTAATTATTTTACATTTTTCGATGTTGAGCAACATGTTATTGTCGCGGCACCAAGTTGAACTCCCATCAAAATCTAATTGACGGTCCAAGCAATCTGACAATGAGGAAATATTGGCAAATAATTTAAGATCATCCGCGAAAAGGATAAATTTAGAAAAATGTATATAATATTTGATATCATTAATAAAAAGTAAAAATAAAATTGGTCCCACATGGTTGCTCTGTGGTACATAGGACGTGACGCGGTAATACTGTAATTTACACAGAAGTTGGTGGCCAACTCTGTCGAAAGCTTTGCTAAGGTCTGTGTGGATTGAGTCCACCTGACCGCCCTTTTCTAAGGATTCCAAGATAAAGTGATGATAAATTAAAAGGTTAGTTTCGGTACTACGACCGTGCATAAAACCATGTTGTTCAGGAATTATGTTAAGAGGGAATGTAGACATTATTCTATCAGGGACGATGGATTGGTGGAACGTATGCAAACCGCTCTCAACACGGTCGACAAATGGTGTAAACAAGAGCGACTATCAGTCAATGCTCAAAAAACACAGGCTGTCACGTTTACAAGAAAAAGAACGCTAGAAGGCTTACAGCCACTAATGATAGGAGGTGAACGAATTCCATACGTCAAGAGCCAACCATACGCCTGTAGGAGTATGGTTTGGATAAATTGGTGCCTGAATTCACATATCCAATATTGTATTATAATGTGATATACCCATGTTAACGTATGGAGCAGTAGCATGGTGGCCAAAGGCGTGGCAGGCGGGGGCGGCCAAAGCGTTGGGTGGCGTGCAGAGGTTGGCGTGTCTGTGCGCCACGGGGGCGTTGAGATCGACCCCTACCGCCGCGACTGAAGTAATTCTAAACCTCCCACCAATACATATTTTTGTACAAGGAACCGCAAGGTCCACAGTACACAGACTCTTACATAGTCAAGTACCGATAACTAATCGCACGGGGCTGACTATAAAAAACTGCTAGACGAACTCAAGGAGGCACCTCTTTTAGGAATGCCATGTGATGTCATGGTTCAAACCCCTAACCTAGATAGGAAATATCAGGTTATAATACCAGATAAAAAGGACTGGGAGGCAGGTGCCCCGGTAAGAGCGGGCTCAAACTGGTTTACTGACGACTCTAAAACGGATTACGGCGTTGGAGCGGGAATATACACTAAGAAGCCTAAAAAGGCTCTTTCGGTAAGCTTCAGCAAAGACACGACTGTGTTCCAAGCTGAGGTTGGTGCAATTCATCACTGTGTCCGAGAGATAGAAAGATGTACCGAACCGGGTAAAAGCGTCGCTATCTTCTCTGACAGTCAGTCCACACTTAAAGCGATTAGCTCCTCAAGCGTGGACTCTAAGCTGATTTGGGATTGTGCAAGCGCCCTAAATAAGGTGGGCACCCAAACGAAAGTAACCCTAGCCTGGGTCCCTAGCCACTCGGGCGTGAGAGGAAATGAGGCGGCGGATGAGCTGGCCAGGCGAGGTTCGTCAAGGCCATTCGTTGGAGCCGACCCCTCTTTCGGCACTACCAAATCGCAAATTAAAAAATCCATCAATGAATGGATATACAATCAGTCCAGAGAGTGGTGGCAAAAATCACCGGGAAAATGACGGGCAAAAGAGTTCCTAAAGAAGCAGAGGCCTGAATTCACGAGAGATCTACTGAATAAAGACAGGAAGACTGTCAAAATGATTGTAGGTCTGCTGACTTGTCACTGTAGACTGAATAGGCATATGTATAACATAGGCCTGGCAGATGATGCAACCTGCAGATACTGCCAAGAGGAGGAAGAAACACCAGTTCATGTGCTGTGCTAATGTGAAGGCCTGGCGAGGACAAGGTTTCTAGTAATGGGGGAGGAGAACCCCACAGCTAGTAGCTACTTAAAGAAGCCGCTCTCAAAGATGATAGGCCTAATTAAGAGGGCAAAATTAGAGAGGTGTCCTCTAAGAAAAAAGGGGATCACAATAGATCTGAAAAGGTCGCGGTGAAACAAGTCGATAGGCCACCCCAATCCTAATCTAATCTAATCTAATCTAATCAGCGACGATGGATTCCAATACTTTGCCTAAAGCTGGCAGTGCACTAATTTGACGATAGTTTTGAATGTCCGACCGAATACCAGATTTAAATAGCGGTACTACAAAGGCAGTTTTTCATTGTTGCGGAAAAATTGCAGAGGTTAAGGATAAATTATAACGTAATGAAACTGGGTAACGCTAACGAAGGACTACAATGTTTCAGGAAATAGGGTGGTATCTCTTCAGGGACAGAACAAATGGAATTAGATAGAGTTGATAAGTTTTGAAAAACAATATCAGTATTTAAAACAAGATTAGAGATTAAGTTTGAATTATAGTAATGCATAGCATTTAAATTTTTTGTGACAAAATTATAGTGAACAGAGTATACAGATTGAAAGTAATTTGCAAACATATTACATATCACATTCAAATCATCAGAAGAGTTATCATTATAAAATGCAGCTGATGCACGAGTTAAACAAGGAAGGGTATGACAAAAGGGCAGAATTTTGTGAAAATATGGTGGAAGTTGCAATAAAGATGATGAATGATTTCAACCAATATTTTGTTATTTGATAAAGCTACATGTCATATTAACGGAATAGTACTACATAATTGCTACTATTGGTCTAGACCCCGGTTGGCGATAAAAAGCCACGCTAAACGATCTGTTAAAATTAACGTATGGTCAGGAATTGTTGGAGAGCACATTTGGTACGTTTTTTATAGATGGAAATTTGAATGAACATACTTACCTATTTTGAGAAATCAAGAATATCCATCTTCGACAGCATTGTTTGCAAGTAGCAAGAACACAATAGATTAGCGCACTTGGCTTTAACAGGATGGAGCGCAGTCGCCTTTTGAATTAAATGAGAGATAGAATATTTAAACCACCAGTTCCTAGACATGTGAATTGGTAGAAGAGGTTCTATTAAATGTCTTGAGCGACCCCAGATTAAACACCAATGGGTTCTGGGAAAGATTTCAAAGCGGACAATTCTAGTTTATAAGAATCTTAAATGTAAAAAACCTAAAAAACAAGGAACTTCACCTACAGTGTCGTACATTTCAAGTACATTTTTGAAAAATGTGATGAAAGGCTTCAAGCATAGGCATTAAACACTTTAATAATGAAAGGGTATCTTTAAAGATTAATTTTGAAACTATTGGTAATATTGATATGTTCTCTTTCTATTGATTATTTTTAATTATTTTGGCCTCTTTCATTGTTCAATAAGGGAATTATATATATGGGACATACATTTGTGACAGTGGGAATATGTCTCTTTTAAATGTATAATTTGAACTTAAGGCAAAATTGAAATCAACCACATAAAGACGGAAAATATAAAATTTCTAAAAGAATAGATAACTCAATTTCAAATCGATTTAAAAGAAAATATAAGAAATGTACTGTACATAGTTGGTAGGCCGCACATACTAAAAACGTTTACCTGCTTAATATTTTTTGTAATTTCTGAGGATAATTAATATTCCTAGAACAACATAAGTTTTAATTGAATTTAATTCGTCGAAAAAATTGCATGCCTTTAATAATTTATTTCGACTGAGTTATTAAAAACATGTATAGATTTACATGTAAGTGTATATAATTTTTATCAGCATGTAACTTTCTATTAATAACTTCTTTATGCAGGTGCTTCAGTCGCTTCTGGTGCTGCGTCACCTTCCGCTGCCGGTGTAGCCTCTGCTGGCGCCTCTCCTGCAGCTGTAGTTGCTCCCGCTTCTCCTTCAGGTGCTGCTTCTGCTTCTCCTGTTGCTTCTCCTGCAGCTTCTCCGGCAGCTGTTGTTGCATCTGCCCCAGCTTCTTCGCCCGCTGACGCTTCTGTAGCGCCTGCTTCGCCTGATTCTTGGATCGTAGTGTCCCCTCCCTCAGCAGCTGCTTCTGTGACGTCTCCTGCTTCGCCTGAAGGTTCGGTGACTCCTTCTCCCTCTTCATCCGATGGAACACCCTTCTGTAAATCTTCTGGTGTTTCTTCTTGTCCTTCTTCCGGTGTTTCGTCCGCTGCTCCTTCAGGCGCTTCTTCTTGTCCTTCTTCCGGTGTTTCGTCCGCTGCTTCTTCAGGCGCTTCTTCTTCGTCCTGGTGATCTGCCTGTTCTTCAACTGTGTCTTCACTATCATTTTCTTGCTGTTCTGATTCGTCAAATTCTTCATCTTCAAGCGATGGCGGACCCCGAACCTCGACTCCAACCGGCACTGACGAATAGTTTATCGAAAATAGGCTCGATGTCGATGCCCATTTCTTTAATCTTTTCCTTGACAGTTTGGAATTGTTCCAAGTCTGTTACCGCTACCACCAGCTTATGGGCACGTTCACTTGTAATCGTATCCATAAATTTTCTAAAAACTTCGCTCTTCTGCTTTTGTTGCTCAAATGTGTACATGAACTTTTCTCGTGGTATCAATTCCTTGATTCCTTTCAAGAAGCTACCCAAATAGGCTTTATTTTCATCAAATTGTTCCCCATTAAAATCCAAATGCCGGAAAAAACTGCATATCATCTCGCTGTATTCGTCCAGGTCCAGTCCTGCATCCTTGAAGAATGCTTTCAATTCTACAACTTCTGGCTCCTTTTCTAGGTCGTGTATCATCTCCACGAAACTATCGCTTTTCATATAGCTAGCAGCTTCTCGAAATGCAAAACTTTCGGAGAGATGTTGTACGGCGAACTTTTTCATTTCAGCAATAGGTATTTCATTAATCAATTCTATTAAAATTTCTCGAAGCTCAAACGACTCTCCTTCACCAAGACTACCAGCAGATTCATCATCGCTGGTTTTCTGAGCGCCTCCACCCTCTTCATCTTCGACGGAATTATCTGCTGCTTTTGCTTCCGAATCTTCTTCCCCGTCAGAAAGTTTAGTTGCCTCTGCGTTTTCAGCAGCGGAGTCGTCGTCGGCAGAATTAGTTTCTTGTCCTGTGTCACCTTCAGTATCTTCGGCAGCTTTGGCACCTTCAGCTGCGGCGGAATCGTCAGCGGCTTCATCACCTGTCCTAGTTGCATCTGCAGCGATTTGATTATCGGCGCCTTCTTGTGGGGTATCATCGTCAAGAGGTGCTGTTGCAACCAACCATACCAATGCAACGAGAACTATTAGCGTCTTCATTCCTGTAAAACATATATCCCGCCGTAGTTGTATTGACATCATCTGCAATCTTTGGACTTTACCGTTATTACAAATTCAAACTCTGGAGATCCAGTAATGTTTAAACAATATATCACCATAAAAAGGTAAAACGCGAGGTACTGGCGTTTAATTCAAAGGCACATCCTTTTATAGAATCGACAATCAATACATTGCGTTCACCAATAGCGATAAAATACATACAATTTTCTAACGGTGGCAATGATTCATGCTTAACACTCATATGCTAGTGTGCAACACATATTTTATAGGTTAGTTGATAGGTAACAGCCACAATATTGTTAGTGGATAGTAAATAGTTAACGCATTCATCCAAACTGATAAAACTGAGAGACCGTATAATCAATTCGATAATTTTACAATGTGTCATTTAGAATAGAATTAACATACATGAATTTTGTTGTTTATCTATAAACCATTGACTGTCAATTGCATATTTCTACTCCAAAATTTACATTTATTTTAAGTTTTGCTAAGGATTGAAAGAACTTTCTATTATTGTTATAGGAATTTTAAGTACACAAGCAAGGTAATATATTGATAGACCCATACAATAGTTAAATTAAATAAAAGTTCAACAAATTGAAGAGGCTATAGTGAAAGAACTTGAGAAAAACAACATCAGCAGAAATTATTAATTATCTATGTTGATTGGATTTTGGTTTCTGTGTTTTTCTTTTTTTTTTTTACTTTGAGGCGTAAATCAGTGGTTAATCTTATTCTTTTATTCACCTTTTTGAAACTTTTAGTTTAACAAAATAATTTTAAACCTGGTAAACTCATTTCAGTTATCATTGAATTGTAAGAAAATATATATATCAGAGTTTTAATCTGATTGTGACTCTATGTGAGTTAATTAATAAGGAAATAAGGGCAAAAATAATGGAGCAGAGCAAATCTAATTATTGGGAGAATCTCCAGAGAATGAGGCAAAGTCAAATTTTTCTGGGAACCTATAAGCAGAAAAGGTTTACAGAATGCATTAACTTGAGCAAGACCAACATTTAACAATGGGGTGGATGAAACACTCATTCACCTCCCCTCAAATTGTACAGCACTGTGCAACTCAATGCTTTGCACCTGGGAGCATGTGAAATCGAAGAGGAGGCTTACCTAACCTGAGGTTTTCTGATGTCTTACACTTTCTGAAAAGAAAAGGATTGGCCAGCTGTAAAACAGCAAGAATAGGAGACACATTAAATCTCTTAGGTCGCAGTGTACAACATCACCCTCCCCACATACATACATACATACATGATCCACTTTCTCACAAATTCTTTTTAATTTAAGCTACCGGTTTTATTTTAAAAGGGTATCGTCAGAACTGTACATTAAAAGAATTAATTAAAAATTAAAATCAACAGCTCAAATTACTTAAAGGAATTAGCAATGAACTATTTAAATGTTTAATCTATCAATTCAAACAATATAAGGTTAGACATAAGGAAATATTTATTAAAGAACTTTAAAGCAATTAAAAGCAGATTAGGAATAGTCAAATTTTAAAATTACGAAATTGAATTGTACAATAGTAAATAGAATTGTATAAAACTTGTAAAACCCGAACGTTGAAGCACTAGCGAACTACACATTAAAAACTATTAAAATAAATGAAGGAGCTTTATTACAATTTGGCCGCAGCAAATAAAATGATTTTGGAATTCCCTCATTCCCTTATAACAGAATTGTTATACCTTTTATATGACTGAAGAAGACAAACAGATTTGAACAAAAAAATCTACTATTAGCCATAAAAAATCACTACTTCAAGAAGAACACTTGGTTACATCAATAATATAGAAGGCTACGAATAATCGAACTTTAATTTTCATTGCCATGGTTATAGCGTTATTCGTAATTTTCCAATTCCTTTCCTTTACGTGGCACGTATAGGTAAGATAGAGGGAACGCAAAACGCTGTCGTTTTAAGATAAAAGTAATTCTTCCATGTGTGGTCAAAAATAAGGCTGTCGGAGCAGAGCCTTTGTTTGTGCTTGCTCCGCTAGCCACAGTACTGAAATACGTTGTTCTTTTGATGTGGTATCTATGTACAGGTATCCATTTTTGACACTTTTATACGATATCTCCGTAATTGTTAGTGCTATGAAAAGAGAAATATAGGTGTCATGTGCTCTTTTTGGATCAAACTTAAAATGATAAAATCAAAATTTGAAAATTTTCACTCGCTTAAGAGATACAGGGCAAAATCAAAAAATTTTAAATTTTAAAATTACCTATATATTCTTAGTTAAAAGAGATACAGAAAAATATTTTATACAAAAGCTTCTTCATAATCATTGTTCAATAATCTGTCGTTTTCAGAATAAGTATACCGGGTCAATTAAAAAAAGGTATCGGACCTGACCTATTTTTTTTTAATGCAAAATTCTATATATTTTAATCTAAATGCATAGCATTTTAAATTCTTTTTTCAAAAATGTAACACACCATGAATGATATTGGTTTCCTAGGCGATTTATTTAAACTTTATTACTTTAAACCACAGTAGGCTATGAAACAAAAGCTAATTTCATAGAAACAAGACTATGTTGGCATTCAAGTGATTATTGACGTTAAACGACAATTTCATTTTTAAATATTTGTTTGTGAAAATGACTTATCAACATTTTAAAAAAATTGTTACGATATCAGTTTATATTAAAAGTGGAAAAAGCGAAGAAATGGCGCAAAATTGATATTTTGTCCGCTATCCGGAAAGACGACAATCATTTAAGAACATATTGCGACAACTGGAACATAATTTAAAAACATACGGCTCTTTTATAAAGCCGAGTTCGAAATTTTGATTTTTTCATTTTAAGTTTGATCCAAAAAGAGCACATGACACCTATATTGCTCTTTTGATAGAACTAACAAATACGGAGATTGCATAGAAAAGTGTCGAAAATTGGACATCTGTATATAGATACCACATTAAAGGAACAACGTATTTTAGTACTGTGTATGCTAGTTTTATTTAAAATTGGTATTAGATCAAATGAATTTTTTTTTATATAGAAGTCATTTTGGTTTACGATTTTAAGTAAGTAGGTTTTTTTTACTTATTCTTTGAGTAAGAAGCTTCATTAAACATTGTAGTTTATTAGAACTTGAAAAAGACAATAAAAAATTGTCGAAACGTTGTTTAATTAAGAAAAATTGCATGCATGAATAAATTAATTTATTCGCCATAAAACGATCAGGCTAATGGATTGTAGTTTGATTTCTTTAATTTTTCTTCACCAATAGTACACATTTGTGTTGATTTCTTCTGAGTTTTCGGTTCTTCTTTTTTTTACTGCGAATGTTGTTATTGACTTCCTCTTACCTTCCATTCCAAACGAATCAATTTGGACTGATATGTGGGTTTACAATATTGCTCGGTTCTTTGGATAGCTCACCGTTCATTTGGTCCAGAATCCTAATGAATTGCGTGTAGTTGGTACACGTATTCTTATAATATTTCATGGACTGCTGTTGTTTAAAGAGCTGCACTGAGGAAAGTATGTTTCAGTTAACCGTTTCTCAATTAATATTGTTTTTGGACGGTTGATCCATCACGTAAAAATGTTAGTGCAATTTTATACCATTCACTGCTTCAATAGTATTTACATTTTACAGGACTACTTTCTTATGGTTAACATAACTATTGAAAAGTGTTAATTAAACATGTTTCAATAGTAAACTCAAAAAGAAAATTGTTGAATTAACCAAGTAGTAAGTATATTCTATTAAAAATAATTAAGTTAATTTAACATTGTCAATGATCTTAGCAACTGGATATATGTATTCATTTCAATCGTTTTAAATTAAATTATTGAGGTGTTTTCTTACTAGCGTGAATCATTATGTGTTATCACTATATGATTGAGTGCAAACGTTAATTGTTTTGCTAAAGTGTAACAAAGTGGAATTCCCCGTTCAAACCTTATTTTGAACATTTATTCTAAATGTAATAAATGTGTATCTCTGTATCATAATGAAGAAACAAAATCTGCAAGCTTATAAAGCTTCAATTTTGAAAGAGCTATACATACCTACCTGTGCAGATGGCGGTAATCTCCAAACATGACAACCCATCTAATACCAGGTAGTTATAGATAGGTGTATGTGGAAAATACTAGCACCATCTATTTTTCAATTGTGTGATGTAAGTAACTATAGTCATACGTGTATATTTGTGCAAATGTGTATCTTAAGATATTATTTTAATATTGATAATTCTATGGTGATATCAGATTTAAACAATAAAACCAATGTCTATGTACAATATTTTATACGTAAGTACTTACGAAGTAGGGTGTATTTGACTCACATTAATCATTATCTAATGCATTATTTATTGTTTCGATTCCTTATTTTCCTATATCTTTTTAGGTTATAAATCATAGCAGCGTACAAAACGCTGCAATACGCAATCACCGAATAACTTTTGAGCATACAAATAACATTACATTATACAATATTAAGCCGCGTTTTCGCTAAAGCAACATTAAGAAACTCTGTGTTTCGTTGTGTTGCTTCTTGTTGCCAAAGATAAAAATCTTATAGGACCGAAATATGTTGAATGACTAAGAATGATGTTGCAGCAATGAGGAAGATTTAGAAACATTCCGAAAACAAGGAACAGAAACAAAAAGTGTCTTCTTGTTGTTTTAGTGGAAGCGCTGCTTTAGGTTGGTTACATAAATTTTAGAATTTTTGTTGAAACTTCAATCTTGTTGTTTTAAATACCGAGACTTTAACCAAAATTAATTGCTCATTTCAACCAGGCGTGCTGCTTCCGATTCACCATTTAATGGTTATATCAATGTATTTATTTTTTAAAACTGCAAAAATTGTTGAAATATCATTTTCATTTCTGTCAGTGTGGTTTTCCAATTAAAGTTAATCATATAGAATTGCTAAATTATTTCCTCTTTCTTGCAAATCCTTATTTTCTTAATTTTGGATTTCCTTTTCAGATTCAATTGATATATAACTCGTACTACCGATTGAACATGAATACTTTTCTGGCAATCTGGAGCATTCCTATCCTTTTGCATGTGTGTTAAGGTATAAGTAATCGTCGAAGCCACTCTTGTGTTCTATATTTAATACTATTGCTACTATTTATTAATAAGGTTTAAAAGAAATTGGTTATAAATAACTGTCCACTACCGAAGCAAAATACCAGTTTTTGGAGGTCCTGCTCCAATTCCTATTTATTAGCGGTGTCATCCCGCTAATAAACGTCCTGCCTCCATGGTTGATCCCACGAGTAGCTAGGGAGGAAAAGGTCCACCTCCACAGAGCCCCGCACGCAGAGGTAAGGCTAAATACAATGGGTTGCGCCACGTGCCCCAAGGTTGGACTAGTAGACTGCTCTTCTATCCAGCCACGCATCCACAAGCCTAGTCCGCCACCTTAGGATTTAGGTTTATATTGAGGTTGTCTCCTCTCGGTCCTTGCAGTTAAGCCAAGACCCCCCATCCCTTTCAGGACCTGGTTTAACAGTTGGGCTTTCGGTAGCCGAAAGCAACAACTGGCATTGTTGAAGAACCCTGTGCAAGCCCTTAGCTACCACACGACAGCTCGGACGAGGGGGGAATGGTTTACGGCAAAGGTCTTCATTCACCCTGCTCCGGTTTTAAGCAGAGAGGACGAACTTATAGCCGCCACTAACCATCTCGTCTTGAGCGAACTCTGACAAGATGGCCTCTCCCCTATCCACCACGTCGGGGACGCGCCTGGTAGGTACTCCCAACCCCCAGGGGACGTACACTTAAGATTGAGTTATCAAAACGCAGTGGTACCAAGCCCCATACACCGGCTGTACTTGTCATAAAATCTTTATACGTACATTGGGTCTTTTATAGCGCTCATGAACTCATAACTGTATTCCAGTTCTGTAAACGACACATACCCCACTCTAATATAAATAACTATTAGTTAATTAGTAATTGAAATACTAAATAAAATCTTGCTGAGAATAAGAATACTAACGACTGGAACAAAAAAAAAAAACTTTATTTTACGGCTGTGTAACTATATAATTAAGCCATAATGCCACGAAAAAAATGTTTGTTGCTAAATAGAATATTTGGGCTAATAAATAAATTTCAAGAAATTTTATTTGCTCTTGCATTTGTCATAATTCCTGTTTTGTTTCCGATCGCAAAGGGAAAAAATAAATTATGCCAAATATAGGAACAACTTAAAAAATCGAGATAGTCAAATTGAAGATATACATGCATACTTCAAAATGTAATAAGCAAAATCAATGTTTATTATCTCAATTTCGCAATAAAGCTACCGAATTAATCGTACTGAAAACTGCATTGATACACGTATCCGCGATATTGGTTTACCGTATGCCTTTAATTATTGTTAGCTGCTGCTCTGTAGTAATTCATTCATAACTGAAAACATAATTAAATAATTTTATATTTATAGGAACTTAGGAAATGAAAAATCTACCCCCCACCATTTTTAACATAGCCTTAAATAAATGAGCGCGGAAATGGCTCGAGTTAATACTAAGTTAATTGCAGATATGGAAATGAGAGACCCGTAAGTGGCAAGACACCGTTATTAGATACTTGTGGTATCTTACGCGAGGAAGGTGTAAAACTCTTTTGAACTAGGGCTAACGTGAGTACAATCGGTGACGAGAAGTTGAATCAATTAGCAAAAAGAGGCGGTATCTATTGGGAATAGCGCGATAATTAGTTATGGGTTAATTTCGGCCAGTTATAGTTAAAAAAAATACGTTTAAGGATAAACTCGATAATACCATAATAGGGTATCACATTAAATGGGAGGTGGACTAGAGATAATAGATATTATTAGATATATTCATGAAGAAATATCCGTGCCCTTAGCTATAGCTTTTAATAAATGCAGGGAACAAGGAGTATTTCCCGCTGTACTTAAGGTGGGAAGAGTAGTTTCGATGTTCAAAAAGGGCGATAAAAATAAATGTGTCAATTACCGGCCCATTAGTATTCTCCCCGCCATGTCCAAGGTGTTTGAACAAATCATTATGACACTTTGAATGCCGTGGATATTTGGCACATGAACAGCACGGTTACAGGAAAGAGCGGAATCATGAAAATTGTGTGTCGAATTTACACTGTTGGACCTAACGAAAGCATTTGACTCCGTCACCCATGACATTCTGATAACTAAACTAGAATACTATGGCGTCAGAGGACATCCTTATTAATAAAGTCCTATTTATCCCATAGAAACAATTCACCGAATGGAAAACTCACGATCTACGTTGAGGAATATAAGTTATGGTGTCCCACAAAGTTCAATTTTTGGTTCGCTGCTCTTCCTAATCTATGTGAACGATTTCCCGTCCAACATTAATGGTGTCACCATGTGCCTTTACACCAACGACACATCCTTGGTAATAGGAGCAATAGATCCGGAAACCTTGAAACGAAACAAAAAGTGCTGAGAATTGGTGTACCGCCAACAAACTGAAAGTGAACGTTGAAAAGACACAAACTCCTTACCAGTAAAAGTTCACGTCAGCCCTCTGCAGTGAAACTTGTGGGCCCCACTATGGATTCATTGCTGATGTGACATCAACATATGGATGTCCTAGCGAATAGACTTTCAAGTGCACTGAGGTGCACAAAATCTTTGTTCTACAAAAAAGAGCAGTAAGACATTTATGTAATCTTGAATATAAGGCAAGTTGTAGAACATATTTTAAAAAATATGATGCTTACTTACTGTTCCATCCATATACATTCTGTCCTGCGTCTGATACGTGCATCAGCATAAGGAGAACTTCACGTTGAATGGAGACCCACATATACATTATACCAGATCGCGTGATCACGTGAGAGTCCCGTATCACAGACTGACCTGCTCTTAAAGGGCAATCAACTACTGGGAAGCGAAATTATACAATCGCCTCCCTGAATTTAAGAACCTGCCTCCGAATACTTTCAAGAGAAAAGTGAAAGAAATGCTCATAGAGGAGGAGTACTACAAACTCGATGATTCTTTATCTAGTTAGCATTTTTTTTTTTTTATTTTAACATGTTTGTTTTATTTTATCCCATTTTTGCTGTTTGTTTTTTACTTATTTTATTTTATTTTAATGACAATTGTAGCAAATATCTACATATTTGATTTTTTCTGTAATTGTTTTATTGCAAATACAAAAATTATTATTATTATTATTATTATTATACCTGCAAAAATACGATATTTTGACTAAGAGACAATATGCATACAGGAAAAGAAAGGTACCACTCATTTGCTGATCGAATTTGCGGATTTTATTAGCGCCAGACTAAACGAACGTAGACACGTGCTTTGCCTTTTCGTAAATTATTCGAAGGCCTTTGATATGATTGGCCACTGCTTGATGTTAGAAGTTCTGGATACTATCGGTATACGAGGAAACATTAGAGATTGGTGTTGCGATTATCTATCCAATAAAAAGTTTAAGGTTAATATGGATAGTGCTCTCTCTAATAATAACACTTTAAAACATGGAGTACTCAAGATACCATATTAGGCCCACTTTTTTTGTTATTATATACCAATGATATTATGGATTGGTTGAAGGGAATTCAGTTCTACCTCTATGCTGACGACCTAGGCGTTATTGTTGCATCAGATACGTTGGGTGGAGCTTGCAGACGTCTCCAGATGATCTCGGAGCACCTACAAATATGGTCGCGTAATAAACGATTGATTATAAATGATAGTAAGACAAAGATACTCCATATTCGCTCCCCACACTTACATGATTCTGACGATTACATCCCGATTATGTATAACAAACGCGAATGATTATACAATGGAACTTACCTTGACAGAGCCTGTGATTGCAGTAAAACCCTCGAACTGAAAAACATGTCCAGTGAGAAACCACCACAAGTAAATTGGTGTAAGGAACGGCAGATTTTAAGTGTCACAAACTTACACCGATATCGATTACTCACCTTTCATTATTTCCATTTGCATCGATTCCGAGCCTTGGATCGGGACTATTCCACCAGATGCCGAGAAGCTGGCGACTTGTGTGTGCAAAAGTGGACGAATAAGTATGGTGCGCGTTGTTTAAATATTATAGTTCCGCAAATGTATAATAGTTTACCTCGAGAATTACGCAACTTAATATCATTATCGTCGTTGAAAACCCGTCTAAAACAAAATTTTATAGACAGTATGTAATTGGTTAATACTACCTATGATCGGTTAACTTACTACTTTTCTGTGCTGAAAGCAGTGTAGACTACTTTTTTCTTTGTTGATTAATTTCCACCGACAAGCAATATACTTTGCTTGGTGGATTAGTTTCAATCTTTTTTTGCATTGTCTTGTATGCATTTATAGGTTATGTACTTCGTGTAACATTTTGAAAAAGTTTTTACCATACTTAGTTCAGCCTCTAACACAACTGGGCAATTTCTCTTTTAGGAGCGGCGTCTTCCCTGCTGCTCGGAAAGTGTCTGTTGTTCATCCGATTCATAAGAGGGATGACAGGGATAGTGTGGCAAATTATCGTCCTATTTCGGGGAACTCTAGCTTCTCGAAAGTATTCGAATATGCGATGCTTTCGGGGCTTCTTGATCATCTTGAGCGAAATAATATTATTGTTGACATACAGCATGGTTTTCGGCAGGACCATTCTACTATGATAGCGGTTCACTCCTTTATCAACGACATTGTGCAGTCAGTTGACCGAGGTAGGTGCACAATGGGTGTCTTTTGTGATCTTTCTAGAGCTTTCAACTGTGTTGACCATGGCATTTTATCGGGGAAGCTGGAGAGTTGCGGAATTCGTGGGGTGACTACAAGCTGGTTTATTTCCTTTTTAACAAGGAGCCAACAATTTGTTAAAATTTCACACAAATCATCTAACAACGTTTTAAATATGTTTTCTTTTCTATATTTACCTGTTACTTTAGGTGTTATACAGGCCTCAACTTTGGGTCCTGTTTTGTTTTTAATTTTTATTAATGATATCGTTGGCTTCATTAATTACTCTTTGTTTATTTATGCAGACGATACCTCTGCAGTTGTTATAGGAAATGATCCTATCCAATGTACAGGATAGGGCAAATACATTATTGTCGGAACTGAATCAATGGTTTACTACCAATAGACTACACCTAAATCTTTCAAAGATTAACTATGTGTTTGTTCACACGGCGAGATCTAAATTAAACTTGGGTGTCGATATTTCTGTTAATAACTATTCTTTATCGCCAAGGAGTGAGGTAAGATTTCTTGGAATTTATAAAGATGAAACTTTAAGCTCAGAGAGACACTGTACCGATGTTATTACTAAAATGAATAAAGCTTGTTATCAAATTAGGAACTTAAAAGGTTTATTGTCCTTAGAGGCAGTATTGCCTTTTTACTATAATGAGGTGTATTCTAGGCTGAAATATGGCATTGCCTTCTGGGAGTCGTCGAGTCATGCACGTGGGATTTTTCTAGCTCAGAAAAGAATTGTCAGATGTATCGCTAATATTAATACAACTTCCTGTCGACCCTTTTTCCGTAGATTTAAATTACTTCCTGTTCCAGCGGTTTATATTCTCGAAATTTTCACTTATATATTTAGAAATAAAGACGAATTTGCAAAGACCAGTAAAAATCACGACTATAATACCAGGAGAAAAGATAACTACAGACGCCCCTTCAACAAGCTTAATATAACGAAGCAGGCACCATCCTCAGTGGCAGTTAGACTCTTTAATCCCTGCCAGAATTTTTAAAATCATGTACTGAAGAAAACGTATTTAAGTCTAAACTAAAAAAATTACTACTGCAAGATTGTGTATATTCCATAGACGAAGTTGTTGGCGTGCTCAACAATTAGGCTTGTTTTATTTCATTCTATTTTATTTTAAATTTAAATCGGTAGTGTGTGATGTTGTAAAGTGTGCT
This sequence comes from Protaetia brevitarsis, assembly GCA_004143645.1. Taxonomy (NCBI): domain Eukaryota; kingdom Metazoa; phylum Arthropoda; class Insecta; order Coleoptera; family Scarabaeidae; genus Protaetia; species Protaetia brevitarsis. The sequence continues at coordinate 2,318,445 of RXPK01000011.1, forward strand.
ACAACAGTATTTATATTTGACCTGCCTAACATACTGTATAGTATCAAGTAGGTCAATAATAATAATTATTATTATTATTATTTGGTGGAAGTATTTTTAAATTCTGGATTATGAAATATTGAGTTAAATTTCAGTCGATTATCTATACAAAGAAGAGGAAAAGTATTTCATTAGTGTTTATGTGTTTTTAAGAAGAATTATAAGAATTAAAACATTTTCATTATATAAGCTTGGAAAGGACTTCAACTGTAGGCGTACAGGCTGCAGCACAGATTTATTAATGTTAGGCGAATTATTATAGTTCAGCCAAATGAAATTGAGTCTGATATTCTTTTTCTCGATTTATTTATATAAGTTTGTAAAGGTAATATCAAATCCAACATAAAAAAGTATTTGTGAAATGGGAAATAGTAAGACAATACTTATTCGATAAATAAAATCTATTCATGGTGTCTCACCTCGCAGTACACTGAATGAGGGCTATGTCAAATTGATTTAAATTGAAAAGATCGATGTGGTGATAGCATTTTGTAGCGTTTTGACAAGGGTAGAGAATAGCGGTGAGTGCTTGCCGTTAGACAGCGATAGCATACGGATTGGAGATGGTAAATAGAAGCGTACTACCGTCCAGCGAAATAGCATGCGTATTTTTCGACTTTGTTAACTAATAGAAATCATATTTTTCATTCTTCTTTTATCATGTTACTGTAATCGACAGATTGAAAGTGAGCTCTTGGTATGTTAACTTTTTCGATAGTCGAGTCTTTAAACCTTTTTACGGGCCTTCTCTAAAAACCGCAAACAAACATCGGAGGGTGGAGGGGAGGGAGGGGGGAGGTTATTGCCGGTAGCCGAAAAGAAATGTTTAAATTATTTTCATTTCTTTTATTGTGTATATAATAAACTTACTACAAATTTTGAATAATCCTATAAAATCCTAAAAAACCACAAGGCGTGTTTTATTTAAAAATAAAAAATTTACTAAAAAAGAAAAGGTATGTACATATTACATGGCTATTTAATTCATCTTCCATGCGCTGTAATATGAATATTCAGAAGATGTACTACTATTTCTAGGAGTGAATCAGTCCATAAGAAAAGAAATATAAAACCTTTCGTGTACAATACAAAGAAACATGCTATTTACGTTTCTGCTGGACTTTCTTCCGCAGCCGCTGCTTCAGTTGCTGCTTCACCTGCTGCTTCACCTGCTGCTTCAGTCGCTCCTTCAGGTGCTCCTTCGGCGGCTCCTTCAGGTGCTCCTTCAGCTGCTGCCTCAGTTGCTTCTTCAGCTGCTGCTTCTGTTGCTCCTTCAGCTGCTGCCTCAGTTGCTCCATCACCTGCTGCTTCAGTTGCCCCCTCAGCTGTTGCTTCCGTTGCTCCGTCAGGCACTTCTTCAGCTGCTGCTTGAGTTTCTCCTTCAGCAGTTGCTTCAGTTGCTCCTCCATCTCCTTCTGCACCTTCACCTTCAACTGCTCCTTCAGTAACTCCGTCGGCTGCTTCGTCCGCTGCTCCTTCTCCTTCGGCTGTTGCATCAGCTGCCCCTTCTTCTTCTGCTTCCGCAGCAGCTGATGCATCATCATTATCTGACTGGGTGTCATCCTCATCGCCCTGTGGTGATTCGTCTGTGTCTGATTCATCTGAAATTTCGTCTGCGTTTTCCTGTATTTCAGATTGTTCATCCTCCAGTGCATTGTCAACTTCTTCATCAGATATTTCATCATCTGTCTTTGTTAACGAATCATCTTCTTCTCCGTCTCCTCCTTCGTCTTCTCCTCCTTCTTCTGGCGAGTCTTCCTCTGATGCGTCTCCTTCTTCATCCGCATCAGATTGTGATGAACTGCCTTTCCCGTCATCCTCGTCATCAGGGTAGTCCTGCCAGCCTAAAAGTTTGAACAAATTTTCGTAAATACTTTCAAACTCAATGCCCATCAGGCGAAACTCGTAAATTAGGTCGACATATTCTGGAAAGTCCATTAACTCACGAAACATATCGCGGACCTGTACACTAGTTATTTTATCAATGAACGCCTTAAAAGCTGGGCTTTCCTTCTTTTTCTCATAAAATTTTTCTATTATTTCGTCTTTCGGCAATAAATCATTCAACTCTCCCACAAAAGGCGCCAAATTTCGATGTGTCATAGTATTCTCGTCCTCCTCCCCAGCAATGGACGTATCACGGATGTATTCAAATAACTCCTCGCTGTATTTGTCCAAATCAAGTCCTGCTTCCTTGAAGTATTCCTCCAATTTCTGAAATGGTGCAGAATTATAGACAGTATTTAGGTTATTTGCAAACTTTTCTTGTTTCATGTGTATTATAGCTTGCTGGAATCTCTCATCCTTTTCCAGATACCCCATGCATAATTCTTTAATTCTATCAATTGGCAATAGGTGAAACAATTCATCTAAAATATTCTGAACTTCACCAACATCTTCGTCGCCATCATCTAGAGTATCAGATTGCAGACTTTGTCCATTTTCATCTTCAAACATTTCGTCATCTTCGTCTGAATTTTTAATTATGTCGCTATCGTCGTCGTCAGCAGAATTCCTTTCTTCATCGTCAGCAGAATCCATGTCATCATCGTCAGCGGAATTTCTTTCTTCATCGTCAGCAGAAGTCCTTTCTTCATCGTCGTCAGCAGAAGTCCTTTCTTCATCGTCGTCAGCAGAAGTCCTTTCTTCATCGTCGTCAGCAGAAGTCCTTTCTTCATCGTCAGCAGAAGTCCTTTCTTCGTCATCAGCAGAATTCCTTTCTTCATCATCAGCAGAAGTCCTTTCTTCGTCGTCAGCAGAAGTCCTTTCTTCATCATCAGCAGAAGTTCTTTCTTCATTATAGTCATTTGACTCGTTATCAGAATTTAGCTTTATATTTGATTCATCACTGTCGTCATCGTTATCGAGGGGGGCAGCAACAATTAACCATATTAGCGCAGCAAGAACCACAAACGTCTTCATTTCTAAAAAATAAAAGTGTGGTTGTTAAAGCTGCTTTATACATTTCGGGCAATATAAATACCTTCTATTTCGCGTCTTATCCACAGGAAACAGTTCACAAAAGGAACATACTGACTTCTAATTCTAATGAGCAAGCTTTTATAAAGTCTACAATCGCTTCTCCCAGTGACTACATACAGTGATAGTGGATAAGGTGTAAATATTAGAATTACTAGTCAACCTAAGTATTCTTCCAATAACGCTTGATAAGCGTCCGCAATCAGTTTGACAATTTTGCAATGTCAATTAATGTGTAATTATCACCTAAGAATTCTTATAATCGCACTTATACTGCTTATTGAACTAAATATTCAAATAAATTTTATTCGATGGCGTTTACATACATGTCATTGATTTAACTATTTAAGGTAATAAATATAGTACATAAATTCTAATGTCAATCAAAATTTTTATTTTTTTTTCTGGGACGAAGCTTGAAGTTGATATATGTAGTTAAGTAACATATTTGCGTGTATTTCTCTAGGAACAAAAATTGCCCAATGAACGATATATCCTTCGGCGATAAGAAATTTCCCATTAAAACTGTATAAAGTACCTGGGAGTGTTTATTCAGGATAGACCAAAATATGGACCAAATAGGAATGTATATGTATGTATACATTGCAAGGGTGACATTATACTGCCACCTGAAAGATCTATTGTGTTCCTTGTTCTTGCTGCTTTACAGCTGGCCTTCCAATCCTATTCCTTTCAGAAAGTGTAGGATATCAGAAGGCCCCAGGTAAGATTATCTCAGGTCTTTAGTAAGCAAACAAAGATATTAATATGTAATTTGCTGTCGCACAATAATTATGCCTTATTAATATTTTATAATTACAATTACATAAAATTTGCTAATAATTGGAAAACTTCCTATGATGAATATCTCAGGTATGGAAACCAAACAATGCAAAAAAGGATAACGCATCATTCTAAAAAATAATATACAGAGTGTTTTTAGGAAAAAAATATTTTATTTACTCGAAACTGGAAATTAGTCATATTGTAGGCAATAAATGCTAATATTTCAAAAACTATCAAAAATATGTATACTAAACCCTAATATTAATCAATGTAGAATTTTGCGCTGCATTCAGTGCTATAGTAAAAAATACCATGTTCCATTTGAAAGAAACAAGTTTTGTTAGCTTAAAGGTACCCACATTGGAAGCGCATTTTTGAACACCCTGTATGTGATTCAGTGATTATTGCTATAACACGTTATAGCTACGTCCTTGTATTTACATCGACTTTAGTAGAACCAGTAAATATCTGCTATCTCATGAAATATTTCATTTTATTTGAAAGAGTGCAAATGTCAAACAATCAACGAAAATGAAAATATCTCAAAACCGGTGTAGTTTAGGGATAGGGAACCTTCATATTAACTAGTTGCAAGTCATTCGCTAAATTCATTAGACCGATAAAAATTAAACCATTCTATTTAAAATAAAAAAGTTGATATCAACACCCTGTATACCGAAAGTGGTATAGAGTTGAAAATATTTTCCTTAAATAGGTCACAGTAGGTCATGTCTACACTGCAAGTTTCTAAATCAAATTTCTACTAGGAGTTCAAAAAAATCTAATGGCCCTGTTCAGCGGGATACGCTGTATCATTGTCAAGAAATTGAAACTTGTTTAAAAGCTAATCTAGGAAGAATGCCAGGAGAAATCTGATTTCAGAATAGCATCATTGGAAATAAACCTCGATGCAATAAGAATACAAATTCATTTATTATAATTAATAGATCCCTGATAGATGTTAGTTGTTAAATATAAATAATTTTTTTTTTTTACTGTTAGAACATTCCGTCTAATTTATTAATGCAATGTTACGCTATATTTGAGCTTGTTCTTACACGGTCTAGTGTTGCATACGAAAGGAGGTAGGTAGGTAGGCATCATATGTTGAAGATATTGTCCTATTATTAGAATGTAATATGAAGCTGGTTATCTTGTTGTATTCCTAGTTTTCAGAAGTATGCGATGTAAAAACAGACTTCTGACACCAGGGCAGCTTTATTTACGTAAAACTTCCGTAGAACATTATTAATTGATGAAGTGATACTCAACTTCTGATTTGTAATCCAGTTTAGGCACTTTTGGCACTACTGTCACTTATTGACACTTTGGTTTAATAAGAGAAATGAATCTATTTAATATATTTATCATTTAACTCGCAACACATTACATTAGAACACTTACGGAATTATAAATGAATTAATGGGTAATGACCGAATACTTGTTCTAGACGTTTACTGTTCAAGACGTAATTCAAGACGAAATTATTAATTACCATATTCTTCCTCTATTACAATTGTTAGGTGAATTAGGCAAACAAAATATACTTTACCTATCACTCTGTCAGCCGATAATGTTCATTTATATTATATGATTATCAAGATGAAATCTGTTATTAAACGTAATTTGTCAATAATATCTTTTGATGTTCCCATAGTTAACATGTGTACTTATGATTCATACCAAATGTTTACTCTTTCTACTCTACATAGGAATGATCCTACAATCTTTTCATATATTGAACCTTCAAATTCATATATCCTTTTATCAGTCTCAAAGCCCTCTTATCATTTAGTCAATGACCTCATGAGCTGTAAAGAATACTCCATCACCGAATGGATATACTCAAGTCTTTCCACAATCAAGAAGGTTGACTTCCAAATGAAATCTAGCTGCTGATGAAATGGAAATATGGCATCCAGTATAACAAAACAAATGGCTCTTCGCTACTAGTCGCCCTGTACGACTAACCATAGTCTGCGCCAAATAACAAGCTAGCCAGACAACCATAGAGAAAATGGGAGTCATCTACGGTTGTTACATACGAATGGAGGTAAAGTAGGTAGCACATCTAGTCGCCATGACGTATTTGTTACCTTAAAGGTTTCCACAAAGTAAAAATTACTAGTAGCTGTTACGCTCTAATTACATGATATATCCGTAACTACTACCAAAATGGAGAACAAATATTAGGTTCTAAATACGTTATGGCGACGTAATCGTTACTTTTATAGGACGTAATAGTTACATAGTCATAACATGGTAGATAGTAGCTGCTACGTAGCTGGAACGTTCCGAAAAAATAATTTTTACTTTATATGGCATTGCAATTCATTATTACTATTCCTTTTTCTTCTTTATAGCTTTTTATAACATATTCACTTTAACTGTTGTTAGAATGAATAATATAATGGTCCATGTGTATATAAAATAAATATATCTGTTACACCACTTATTGAATCGTGAATTTTGCTCAATGACGACATAAAATTAAACACACATACCATTTTTCTGGTAAATATTAATGTGAAAGCTCTTAAAAATGCGCTCGCCTTAAATTCGATGAAATTTTATTGATAAAAATGATATTTGTTAGCAATGTTTTTTTTTTAATTCAGCATGTAGATCAAAATAATTAACTTACTCTGTCCTTATTAAATTTCGATTTGTGTTGGGTTAGAAGCTTATTTATTTTATATTTTGTGCCATGGTAATTGTATTGTAACGGCGCATCCATTTTATTTCACTTGGCATTTTCGTTTTCGTATTCAAAGTAGTATATACTAGAAGTATATAACTCTGAAGTAGCCGTTAATACTTTCCTTTATGGTAAATATTACGGGACCATTCCCTATTAAATCTACTTTCAAGTTGTATATGTTGCTATAACGTAATTAACTTTACTTTGAAGTAATATATGGAACTTGAAAGTAACTAGTGCGACCACATAGATTTGAGACCCAGAAAATATGCGAACTAATTTCTCAATCTCTTTATTCCACTCACCAGCGCACCCACTTTTTTCACGTTTGACAGCCAAGTACACTCCCGTCTCATTTGTTTACTAACTGTTTGTTTGCGTTTCGCTATTTATCTGTTATATATCTGATTTTAACCTTTTTTCCATTTTAATATATTAGATAACAACTTTTGTGAAAGCTATCATGATCAATCAACGTACATGTGGCGCTGAGAAATGTATAACCTTACTTTTTTTATATATCTTCTGGGAACTTATAACCAGAAGAGGTTTACAGAATGCATCAACCTGAGTAAGAACAATGTTCGCATATTAACAGGAATACTTTCAGGCCACTGTAGACTGAAAGGACACCTGAGTAAGCTTGGATCGGGAAAAGATCCTGAATGCAGATTTTGTGGGGAACAGGATGAAACATCCATCCACCTCCTCTCAAACTACGTAGCACTGTGCAACCCGAGGGCATTGTACCTGGGTGCATGTGAAATCGAAGAGGGAGACTTACCTAGACTGGGGCCCTCTGACATCCTACACTTTCTAAAAGGAATAGGATTGGAAGGCCAGCTGTAAAGCAGCAAGAATAGGGGACACAATAGACCTTTTAGGTCGCAGCGTAACACCACCCTTCTATTACATACATACATACTTTTTATATATGTGCTCAATGTATAAAATTCAGCTAAACCACCATGGCCATATCACCCTTCCATGTTGAAATGTGAACTGCTAGAAATAGTGAGACCAAAAAAAAAAGACTTTCGGAGTATGAATAGATAACTGTGCAATAGCTCGTGGACATACCGTTTTAAGATTACCCCCTTACCATTACGATTTAAATACAATTGGATTAATTTGGAGTATGGTAAAAACAAAAACAGCAGATGATAATAACGATCCTAGTACTAATACAAAGTCTTTTAATACATCAGTCATTCGAAGAAATTACTCCAGATCTGTGGCAGGCCGAAAGTGAACATGTCAAACGAATTGCAAAATAATATGTAGAAGGTAATAGACTTCATGATGAGGCGAATGAATTTATCATACGGTTAAGTGAATCATGTAGTGAAATAGAATGGACGAACTCTGAAAGTGAACTTTAGTTTTTTGTAAAAATTGTGAGCGGATCTATTTTATTTTTGACAGATTTCTTATATATTTTTTTGTTTTTGATTTCATACATATTAGTTTAATACCTAATACCTCCTATGATTCTTAAATATTAAACGTTGTTGTAAATATATCTTGTTTGTAATAAATACATAATTAATTCTATATCCACAACCTACGCTGTAATATAAACATGTAATAAATTGCAACATATATAGTACGTTTACTTATAAAGAAAACTTCAGGTTTCAATTCTACTTGGTTGTATTATAAATTCACTTTCAAGTTTCATGTGTAATTTTTAGCTTTTTATTAACCTCGAAGTTACATTAACTAGTGATTGACTTATACAGCGATGGCACAATACTAGTGCAACAAGTTCAAATTCAATTCCAATTTCTTTCTTGAGACGGCACTCATCTTATAGAGACCAAATTTATTAAAGTATATAAAAATAAAAACCACTGCTCATATAAATGCGTTTAAACTTTACTACTTTATAGTTAAATAATAAAGTTGTGTATATTTGGAATGGTTACTCTAAAGTGGTAGTCAAATATAACTTTTTGGTTAAAGGTACACATAGTCGCGCTAAGAAGTAATGATTACGTAATTGTAACTCGAAAAATGTCAATAACTTTGGTAAGTAATATCTACGTGCTGCTTCACCTCAATTTTACCGAATATATTACTAGCGGGTCATTATTACTATAAGGTCAGATTTTGGTAGCATATGTTAGTAATGCCGACTTTTAATCTGTAACTATGTACAGGAATTAACTTTAGAGTGATTCAATAAGTAAGAATGACGTAACAATTACTATTTAATTAACACCATAAAGTAATAAACCTTAAAGTAATGGATTTGGTAGCCATAACGTAACTGCAACTACATTATATGTCGTCTAAGTAGGTATCCCTTCAAAGTTAGTAATTGTAGTGAAAATTACCCAACATTAACTTTAATGAAGTAGTTGTGTCTAGACCAGTGGTAATCACAACTAAATGTGCTACTTGGGCATACTTGGTATACATTCTTAATTCGTAAAGAACGTCACTATCGGCAACAGGGCGTAAAAGTTGCGTGAAGTAGCAATTCATTTTGAATGAGCATGTTTACTTCACCATCAAACTATTCATGGCAAATCGCGTTTCCTTAATACACAACAGCAGAAAACGTTGCAGATAAGGATTCACATCAGAAGCACAACGCCAGTATCAGGAAATCCAAGGAAAATTCAAAGCATCCAAGGTATATAATTATATTAACAACAGCAGAGACATGTACGATTCTACAAAAGAAAAGATACCAAGGTGAGTTAATACATTTTTTCTAATGTTGAAAAATCTTAATATTTCTTCTATATATCTTTAGCCCGATGGTAAATGCATCAATTCACAAAGAAAATCTCCTTCGATTTCGGATATATTACAGAAATATGATTTAATGTTTACGACGACAAATAAAAGTTTCTTAAGGAGGGTTTTTATCAACAACCTCGTCTTCATAGACCCCAACTTATTTATTTAAACGAGCTACACTGAGTCTCCACCCATTTGAAGTAGTATTGAAGAAAACTATATTGAAATCATACAGTTACCAGACGATAAATTTATATATCTAATTACCACGACTACGATGCAAATTGATTAACACCCAATATATACTGGATTTACAAACAGGTGTGCACATAAAATAATAATTACATCTACTCTGGTTAGTAATTCATTCTGTGTTCCATAACAATATGTTTACAAAAATCTATCATTGCATCGTTAATAATTCCTTCATTTAATGATAGTTTTTCACACAGAGTTTCATAAATTATCATTACATAAAGTGTAAAGAAGTGCAGCATTAGATTAATTTAATTAGTAAACACACTGGAAATAAATGTTATATAAAAATATTACTTAAATAAACTTTATTATTTGCTAAAAAATTGTATTAAATGAGCGCAAAGCAATTCAATAATATAGGAATGTCTTTGTGAACCATTAAAATTACACAATGGCCTACCGGTTGCCGACAGCTGTTTTAGCTAACTACTGATAATGCTAAAATGCACCTTTTTTCCTATCTGGAGAAATTTTTGCGTATAATCTGCGATAATAGTATCAAAAAATATTTTAAACTGCACTAACCGACACCTGCGGTTGATTAGTTTTTTGTTATGCATGAGACAATTATTGAAATACTACATGCACTAGTCAATAATCCGTCCACATGTTATCAAATTGTAATGTCGACCATATTTGCAACAACCAATTAAAATTAAAACGAATCTTTCAACGTAGGTACTTATTATAAACTAATATAAGTTTTCTGTAACGATAAATAACGACGGTTACGATTCAAAAAAGTTGTTTTTCAATGATCACTCATAAGAAGTCGTTCCACTTAACTACAATTAAATTCAAAAGTTTGGTCAAGCACGGCCGATGAACCTGTCTAAGCATATTTTATTCCGCTGCGAGCAATTAACGCGTGTTTGTTTTCGTATGACTTTACATAAGATGCTAATAAATTTTTCATTTTTTATATATATATGCATTTATCAGACATGACAATACATACAATAAAAATATCTTGCGTACACCCCCGAATTTTAATACTTGAAACGATTTGGTATATTAATGAGCTTTTGTGTTACTTTCAATGACCGTCTATATTTTTATGTGTGCATTGAGTATAGTGGGAAAGTAGATACATAGGCATATCTATTTTGTATAATTTTTCGAAAAACGCAGAAATCGAATAAAACTTTGGTGCTTCAATATATTAAAAATTGTATACAATTTCGGAGATTTGCGAATGCTTTTTATAATAGCATGTTTTTCCTTTGTTTTGAAAAATTTGGGTTCTAAATACGTCGTCACAGGAAGTGGTGAACCTCTGAAGCACACCTGAATTTATAACATTTATAAAATTTCATGTTATTTAGATAAGGCGGATGATGTAAATACATACATAGCTGTAAGCAGTACATAATGAGTACTTACTCCAAAAATACAAAGAACATATTATTACTTTCATTTAGCTGAATTTTCTTGGTTTGCGGACTCTTTTTCAAATATGTAAAAGTTATTTTGACGTTTCGAAAAAAATTTAGTATTTCCTCTTCAGAAATTCTTGTATGTATAAAACTATAATAAACACTGTTAGTGGAAACATATTTTGACGTCACATCTCAGCGGCGTACGATTGAATATAAACTGCACGAGCATAGGATCGGTGGTCACTGTCGTTTGGTCGATCAACGGGGTCATAACAGTTAATACACTACGTTGGTATCGTTAGTTTATGTTTTATTATTAATAACAATTAGTACAATATGTTTTGTTGGTGCTTTTTTGTCTGCAATGAGGATACCATCTATTCATTTATTATGTAAAGCATCTTTGCATCTAACGTTTCTTTTTTTAAATCTCAAAATCTTTTTCTGCATAATTTTTTAAAAAAAGTATGCCAATAAGCGCATCCTTCATGAAGCCAAACTCTGCCAAATATATTTACCTCAGTGCCACATTGAAGTAACAGCTTCTATAAAATCTAATATTTCTAACAACTTTATTTGGATATCTGCAGACGAAACAACTGATATTTTACAGCTATTTTATCTGCCAGTTACAACAAGATGGGGCACTTGGTTGGAAGCAAGTATTTTTATTGGAAAAATATTGCCCATATTTAAGACATAGTATTTAATTTAAAAGGTGACTCACGTTCAATAGCAAAATGAAAAGATGTTATTAAAAATCCCTCTTCAATTATCAGCTAAATTTTATACATGTAAATTTTAAACATTTGCCATATTGTTAATTTCTGTACAAAATAATTTTTTTGAAGGTTGAGGTATTTCGCTAAAAGAAGAAGTATTCAAACTAAAGGTACTTAATACTAATACTTAATATACTAATTCGATTCCGGGTAAATTTAGACAACGCCTGCAGCAAAGAGTCAAAAATGTATTTGATAGAAACCCGATATCGATATGTTAAAGCAATTTCCCCTTGGATGTTTTACAGATGAAGTCGCTGGACAAAAAATACAGAGTGCCTAAAACATTATTTTGATCATCCACCGCTTAGCAGTACTGATGTTGAGCCATCATTCTCCATTTTCAAAGATATTTTGCTCCCAAAGAGAAAGAGACTTATAGAAGAAAATATAGAACGAGTTGTGGTAATTAATGTCAATAAAGAAATCTTACAACATAAATGATAAATTAAGTAAAGTCGTCGCCCAATTTAATTTATTAAAATTAGATCATATGGGATTTTCTGTGCCGCCTGTGGACGAAGGGGAATTGTGTTTACGAGACGTACCCGCACAGTTGTTTTCGATTGTGCCATAGTTGTTTTGATAAATCGAACCACTATTTACATAGCTGCAACGCGACCTCTATGAAAAAACCCTACAATTCGGTGCCGATTCCTCGATAAATGTATGAAGCTAAAATATATTCCCAATAACACTAATAATAAAATAGCAGTAAAGTATATAATAAAAATAGAGTTATGATTATCTTAACACACAATTTTTCTTCTATGATAATTATAATTTAAAATTTGAGGATAGTTGTTATAACAAAAAGTGACGTGTTATAATGTCAGATTGCATAATGAAATTGTTTTTGTTTGTGGTATATGCCTAGCTTGCTTAGTTTGATTTGCGTATGTTACACATTATAATTTGATTGAATTTGAGGAATTTTGAATGAACTCAATTTCTTGGCAGTTATTTACTGAAGTACTACCCTTTTTTTAATTTTAATCTCTTTAACTCCAGTATACATCGAGCTTTATATTTTTCTTTTTTATCTAAACTTTGGTTTTTAGAAATTGAATGTATGATTGTTTTCAATTTCAAGCTCTTTCTGAGATGTAATTGGAGTATATTATAGCCTTCTAATCTTTCTAATAAACGTTGCACAGTTTGTCCGATCCATACATCATTACAATGTTTACAAGGTATCTTATACACAATATGTGTTTGTTTTTGTAACCATGTTAGCTACCGATACTGCAATACAATATGAACTAAATTTAAAAAAAAATACTTTTTATATACCGATTGGACGTAAGCGAGTGTATTGACGGCTTTTGCTCGGACAATTTTGTCGTGCTACTGATTGCTTAATTAATGCCTCTCTTTCTATTTACGCTATAAGTGTCAATGCTAATTATTTAATTGTATCTTCATCGATTAGAAGACGATAATCAGTACACTATACTACCACTCCCACTTAAAGCACTAAATATAATAGCGCACTCGATTTATTCCATACTGTATATTGCCTCGAGCGGTGTCAGACCACGTTGTCCAGGATAAAATAAAAAAAATATCTGCAAGTGAGACGTATTGTCCGCTAGTCAAATATCTATCACATATCAAATCAAAATTTACTACATTTTAATGCGTGATATGATTTAGTTTTCTTTCTGCCTGTTGCCGGGGATAATATATTCGTAAATCCTAACGTGTATAACTCTAAAGCTGTCACATATGCCCGTTTAGCATTTAGTAGTCCCTTAATAATACACAGAGTGTCACAAGACGAATGTTAGCGATCTATATATGGGAAATTAATGAAAAATATTTGAAAATTTGCGTGTATACTAATATGGATTTGGCCTAATCGAGTAAAATATGTACAAGTCTGTAGCACTTTCGGTTATATAGCGTGTTGATATTGGCTTTCTTACCTTAAATGCAACACCCTGTATATTTTTGAATTGTCCTAAAAATTCTAGTTAAAATTTATGTAGAAATACCTACATTTCAAGATATTGGAGCTCTTTAAATAATCGTTAGTATCTCATATGCGCTTCCGATTTCCTTTAATCCACTTGGCATACTTATGGACTGAAGGTAAATGCCTTAAAATGGGGCATAAAAATTACTGTATCTTATCAGGGGGTGCATGAAAATTATTAAAACATTAGTTCCGAAAAATGCAGAAAATTTCAAATGTTATGTCACTATGTTTTCTGCCTTATTATTATTTAACGCTAAAAATAAGGGCAATTTGTTATTAAGGTCTCTACACCCATCTGCAAGAGTTTTCAAATTATTTTAAAAAAGTATTTTCTTACATTTTAAAAAATGTGGGAAGTTAGCCATGTCTGAGATGACGCAAAAAAATGCAATTCTACTGCCAATATTGTGTATGCCCGTCTTAACTACACAAACAAATACTATTTAAATTTGTTTATTATGTACGGAAAATGTAACAAAGTAATATCAAGAAGATGTGATACTCGCTCTACGGTATCTAAAGAATCGTAGCTGCTTTAAAACGTATAGCACAAAAATTTAAAAACAATAGCTTATTAGGTCGGTTAGAGCTACAATTTAGATTAACAAAGAGCGAATATACATACATACATATTTCAAGACTGAAATGTGATACAGTAAAGAATATAAGTTAGCAATGTTGAAGAAATATTAGAATTTTAAAAATTTAATAAATGTTTTAAATTCCTTCTTTGAACATCCAAACATTTTTCACATCATTTGAGTACGCCATGATAAGAAGTAGCTTTTCTAATTGCTTGTGGAGATAAGCTTTGAAAAGCATTTTTCACACAATCATCCATGGTTGTTAATGGACTGGCATAAACTTGACCTATTATAGGTCCACAAACAAAAAAGTCCAACACTGGTTGGTTATTAGCAATCTTTTGATCTTCAAATGTTTCTTGCAAGAAATTATTAATTAAGTATCTGTTAAGGTAAATTTTGTAATTAGCCACTGTATTATCAAGTTTCCAAAATATTCAACTATCTTGCAGTTACAAGAAGATAATCACTATCTAAAATTACAGACAAAAAGATTGCTTTACCGTTTAAATTGTTTTAGTAAAGATGCAGTGCCACCACCCTATCATTTTTTTTCTTCAAATTTTCCTTCTTTGCAGACATGTGTGGATTTATGTCATTCCAGTAATGAACACTGTGGTTATTAAAAAGCTCATTCTTTGAGGATTTAGCTTCATCCGTCCATGTAATATTTTCTAAAAAACTATTATCATGTTGGTGCCTCGTTAAAATAAATTCACAAAACTGTTCTCTTTTCTCTTAATCTTGTTCTTTCAAATTTTGAACCAGGTGGAACGAATATGGCTTCATTTTATGGTTCTTTAAAATTCTATGCATTGAATTCTTTGAGATTCCTGATCCCAAAGAAGTTTGTCTCAGTTAACGTTTTTTTAAGTGGTTGCAAATGTCACTTTTCTGCAAAAAAAAATCGAAATATCTCGAAAACAAATGATTTTAGGTATAGGGATCCCTACTTCCATTTTAACTACGATTTTAAGGGCAATTAAAAAATATACAGGGTGTTGCATTTAAGATAAGAAAGTTAATGTCACCACCCTGTATAATCGAAAGTACTAGAGACTTGTATATTTTGCCAGATTAAGCCAGATCCATATTCTGTGATAGGAAATCATAGCAAAGTAAATAGGCGTGGGTGACATTCACTTCGAAAAGAAAATGCAAAATTGCCAACAAAACATTGGTAATTCTTATCAGCGGTCACTATCACTTAATCTCGGCAACTATATAGCCATACATTAACAATTCTCCAGCTCAGATTGGGAATAATGTTGGTCTTGTGCTACTTTCACGAAGCCCGCAGGTCGAACGGTTGCAGATCAATGGTTGTACATTTTAGAGCGCGCCTAAAAGTGATCGGTGCCGCAGTACCGTTGGAATGCCGCGGGGACTCAAGAAATCACCTGGTGGGGCACGTCAGATATCGTACATTTCTTACACATCTCCACTTCGATGTACAACTGATACATTCAATTTAATACAGCATCCGCAGCTTTGTGGTGGTAATTCCGAGAACCGAGGATGTCTTGTTGCACGATATGCTTACGTTTATATCATTTTCTTACTTGAATAATAGGCGAATGACAAACATGCATTTATCCGCTAATACATATAATACACTTTTTATATCTTAAAGTAGATAACGCTTTGCTTTAAGTAACGTCTCATATAATCGCATCGTTACAAAACCCAAAATTACTATTTCAATTAAAACAAAAACATTCTGAATTTTTACAGAAAGGCGAAAAAAGATCACCATTTACTTATAACCAGTACTAAACGTCAATACTATCAAAATTATTGAACTGTATAATGAACTAGAATTACTGCAAAATAGAATTTGACTGAGTCAGATTCGAATTAGGCAAGCATCACAAATATACATTTTTCTACGTGATAGACAGTGATAGATTACTTAGCTCTTATACCATCCCATACGTAATTTCTATTGCCTAAAATGTGACAAATAGTGACAGATGTCCCTCAATCCTTCTATCTTTCTTAACGCCTTAGAGCCTGCAACATGTTTCTATAAGTAGGAACCGTTCCAGCTATATAGGCTATATATAGAGTTCACTGATAAAAACTGAATTTTTAGTTCCAATAATCAAATAAAATCGGCTTGGAATGTCATAAAAGAACTCTCGCATTCAACTACTTATAAAGAAAACACATAGCCAGTCACTTTAACCACTTCTTCTTTAGGATGCTTTTAAACATTCTACACACAAATCTTCCACACACAAGCTACCTGATACTCCTGCATCCAATAATCTTCCAACTACTGTAAACAAAACTACTTTCCTCAAACAATTTGTTTGTTATGAACCTGCAAATCCTTTACATTTTACACTAAAAAAATCTGTTTCCAGTGGACCTGACGGACGGTGCTCCTTCACAGATTCTGAAAACAGTTTTTTTACAACAATTGTATCCGTTCTGACTCAGTTAATTAATATGTCCTTTGAACAAAGACAATTTCCTAATTCATTAAAAAATACTAAACTGGTACCTGTTTTCAAAAAAGGAAATACATTCTTACCTGAAAATTGCCGCCCTATTGCACTAACGTCTTGTTTCTCCAAAATATTTAAATACTGTCTCTTAGGCAGACTCGAGACATTTCTTACTAGTTTTGAGATTATTTTTGATTGCCAACATAGTTTTAGAACGAATCATTCCACTATTATTATTATTATTATTACTGCCTTTAATTCTCTCCTCAGGAAAATCATTGATTCCATTGACAATGGTTTTGACTGCGTTTGCCATAATACTCTCTTACATTAAGAAACTATTACATTACGGTATCAGAGGGAATGCCTTAAACTGGATAGAGTCATGCTTGATAGACCGAACGCAATACGCTAATACCTCACACAAGAGCAGCAACACCACTAATAGTTTTGTATCAGAGATTTTACTTAATAATCTGGGAGTTCCTCAAGTTTCTATTTTAGGACCAGTACTCTTCTTACTTTATCTTAATGATTTGTCCCTAAATATTGATGAAGTATCTATTACTATGTATGCAGCCGATGCGATGTTGCCTTGGTAATTGCCAACAAAGATGCTCACAGCTTGGGTAGGTAATACTTACAGTGGCTTGTTTGAAGACGCATCATTATGGTTTGTAATTAATAAACTGTATGTCAATAAAAATAAAACCAATGATTTTATTCTTACCAGCTACTGCCTACACATCTTATCAGATTCGAACAAACTAAATTTTTGGGAGTTTGGGTTGATAAGCATTTGAGTTGGAAAGTACATTGTGAGAATTTGCTTTGCACGTTAGATACTTTGTGTTTTTTTAATTCGTAATTTAAAAGCAGTGTTACCCGCGTGTAGTTACTTAATGTACTTATATCATGCCTATGTTTTTAGCAGTGCTGCCGAAATCGAAAGATATCAAAAACCGGTTTTCGAAAACATATGATAATCCGATTTTAAAAACCGGTTCTGCTTTTAAAAACCGGTTTTAGCGGTTATGTTTTCATTTTGAATATGATTAATCGCCCCATCTAAACCAGTTTCACATAAAACCGGTTTCGATTCGCAGCACCAGTATATACCGTGAAAAGACACACACCGATCTATACCTTCATGCAACATTCCACCATTATCCAGAACAGAAGAGATCTGGATGACCAACACGTTATTACGAAGAGCTGAGAAAATTAGCTAGAAATATTGCAGAGTTATCGAAATACAAAATATCAAGAATGCTCGCAGAAGAACCCAAACAGAATAAATACGATGATGAGATCCCTATGACATGAATCTGAAATAAGTATAACCAATCCGGTGGCCCATCTTAACGAATTTATCGTGCTGTACTACTCGCACAGTTTCTTTAATGCAATTGTTATGCTTAACTGGTCAAGGCTTAAGTTCTTGGCTCCTTGTATTTTTTCATCAATGCTGTATTTCACATGAATGAATATGAAACAATCTTGGTTGGATAGCTTTACGAAATTACGAAGTAAAATATTATATAATATCATAAGTCCTATAATTTTCCAGATTTTATCCGTATGCAAACATTCTTAAGGTTACTACTTGTTCCATTAATATTCAATTTTTTTCGATATTCTTTTTATAATTTGTCTAAAAATCGATGAGTATTAGTGTATCTAATAATAAGACGGAATGAATGTCGTGATGATTCTTTTCTACTTTTACTCTGTCTCTATTGAGACTGTAGGTGTAGGTCGGTCGGCATCGACTTAAGATCATTCACATTTAGATGCGCCTATCCTTTCGAAAACAAGCCCATACTGTGAACGCCGCCGTGCCGGAGTGGGCAAGGTAAGTATGTAGAAATACGCACGCACACACAGAAGCGCCAGACCGCACCGCTAACCGTCCGTTGGTTGTATGGTACATACAGTGTGCAAGAGGTTGGCTTGTAGATGGCTATATTAGTAACGGCTTATCGACTGATAAAATTACAAGGGCTTTTAAGCTTACGAGGCTAAATTCCTAAGGCTTCAAGCACCCGACAAGGCCGACAAGATGGTCTGAGAATGCCTAAGGAATAAAGTAACCCTCCTATGAGTTCCGAGTCACACAGGAGTGGAAGGAAACGAGATAACAGGGACACCTTTTATAAGGGCTGAACCCTCTTGCGGGATAAGTAGCAGTACAATACTGAAGACACTGAAAAGAGAAATGGAGCAGAGAAGATCAAAGTATTGGGAGAATCTTCAGGGAATGAGGCAAAGCAAAATTCTTCTGGGAACCTATAACCAGAAGAAGATTACAGAATGCATCAACCTGAGTAAGAACAATGTTTGAATATTAACAGGAGTACTTTCAGACCGACCATTGTAAACTGAAAGGACATCTGAGTAAGCTTAGATTCGCAAATCAATCAAATAAAACGTTGCAAATGAAAGAAAGACTCCTGCAGTGTCTGGTTGCTACTTTTGCGTCTTACTGGCCGACGTTTTACTGCCAGTATATGAAACATTTTCTCCCTCTTGGTTTCCAGTGGATTGCTAACAAGCAACAAAAACGTCGTTGAGCAGAAGTTCAAAATTGCGGTTGCCAAAACTTCATTCGTGCCTGAGCATATTTTGATATGAGCTGCATTAAGTCTTTTCTCTTGAATAAATACCTACAAAGAATATAATTCAAAGATTGTACGAAGGACAGACTTAAACAAACCCATCGCTACGACTACGTTCTAAATTAACTACCCCATGATATACTGGATTTACAAATAGGTATCTATAAAAAAATAAGACTTTATTTTTCGCATGGTTTAACATAGCAATATATACAATGTGTCCCCGGATGGATGTCTGGATAGGTAAAAAGTCTGAAATTTTTTTTATCTTCTAGGTTTTAGCCTTGTGTGGATAGAAAATAATTTGTGCCAAACTTTAGTTTTAAAAAATCAATCGTGCATTGGAAAATTGCAAAAAAGTAGCTATTCTCACTAATAAAGTTCCTTTTTTCTTTCTAAGAGATGCAACAAAATGTTATTAAGGAACGTTGTTCAGATTAACGGCTTATACAAGTATACCAAATTTAAACTAGATCAAGAACGCTTTTTTACGGTGTGCAAGTTTATCGTTGTGATGTTATTAAACCACATTTTATTGGGGAAAGACTTAATCAGCAAACATATTTAAATATTTTATTTATTTTCATATGACGCAAGTTTTGTTTTCATATTTTTAACACGACGGTTATCCTGCCTACTTGACTTTAAGGGTTTTTGAATGGCTGAATGAATGTTTTAAGAATGGATAGGCAGTACTAGGTCACATTTTGTGGTCGATCAGATCTCCTAATCTAACAATCATGGATGTTTTCGTTTCGGGCTGGATAAAACAAATAGTACATTCAAATAGTATTTCAAATGATGTAGAGGTGTTGAAGAATCGCACTAGAGATGGTGTAAATTCAATTTGCCTTGAGTAGGTAAGAATAGCAACTCAATGCATTACAGAACAAAATAGAGAAATGTACGAATAAAGGTGACATATTGAATGAATAAATATTTCAGACTATATGAATTGTTATTTTATTCAAACGAAGTGAATTATTGAGCTTAATTATTTTCTATATTCGTATTTAATAAACGTTTCAGTAAAACTATTTTCTATTAGAATCGATTTAACGATCTTATTTCAGCATCAGCTACAGTTTCGCTGCGGATACAAGGTACGAGCTCGCACGGAAAGGAGCCTTCAATGCAGATACAGGAACCCTCCTCTCACAGGAGACGAGAGAGGGTTGGTATAATTATTGCAGAGAGATTATTACTGCTGATTTTACTCTGTTGCAGGAGCAAGTCGGGCAGATTCCTGGCCCAGAGAGGATCGTGCAGATCGACGAATCGAAGTTTAAACGAAGAAAATACAACCGTTGACGTCGTGTGACGACGTGTCGAGGTGACTGGATTCTTGACCTCATCGAAGATGATTCGAAAGACTTTAGGATGGAATAACAGTAATTATACCATAGCACTTTTAATAGTATTACAACTAATGCAGGTATTGTGCTCCGACAACAGAAGAAGAGCCGAGATTCATACTGATGATTGGAAATCATATCGGAGCCTAATGGATTGTGGCATGGGCTGCGACCATCGGGTTATGAACCATGTTGATTCAGAACATCGTTTCGTTTGTAAGTGTTTATACATGTAACTTATATGGCAAACATTATACATAGGTAGCCCCTATGTTTTATAATGTATTTTAAAAAAAAATATTCAATTAGATGCTTAAAAAAATGTAAAAACATGCTCAGAGACAAATATATGCATATGACATATGTGCCTGCATTAATAACAACTATTGTCATACAAAATATGAAATTTGGCCGCGAAAGGTATTCACACTCAACGCATTGAGTCGCGTTGGAGGCATGGTTCGCCATCAAGCGGTTCCAAAACGATGCTTTTGCGAACCACCTCGTGGAATGGTTGTGACGCAGGAACCTCCGGAAACGTGGTATAGAACCTTTTGAAGGACTCCTGGGTGCTGTCAGGAGATAAATGGAGTAAATTACTTTTTTTCTCCTTTTCTATGCTCCGGGATAATTTCTTTGTTGAGCGATACAAAATTACTTTTGTTTTGAGCTCTTTTTCAAGCATATTGCGCTATTTATGATATCGTCGATTTTTATTTTATTTTTGATTAGTTAATTGAAATAGAACTGCTTTTGTTCAGACGTTTATGAAAGTATAAATATCAAATTAGTTAGATTTTTCAGAGTACCGTGCAGTTGTTGTTAAAGTATTAATTCAAATACTTTTAATCTATCCATTTCTAAATGATAGGACACTTTCGTAAACGCCTAGCATTATTGAACCTAATGAGCCATGCATGACCCACTCCGGAGTTAGTGCCTTGACGCATGAAATCAACATAGGTACACAGTACACTTGCATGTATTTCTAATTTCAAATCTGTAATCAATGTTGGTTTTATTGGCGAGTGGGCTTACTTAAATGCAGTTAACGAAATTCTAGTAACGAAGAGGGATGTTTTTTATTTACTCATTTTTTGTGTATACTTTTATAATACTTTAATTGCATTTAAAACTAAACTAATTCACTAACACATTATTTTATAGTTTATCTAATGAAATTGAATAAAAATGTGGTTGCTTTGTTTTTTTTTTCTCACTATTAATATAGTTCTCGTTTTTTTTTTATTTAAACGTGTGGTGACAAAGTTAAATTAATTTTTTCATTAAACATAACATACCTATCGAAAAGCTTTATACTTATTACCATGTTATCTTTTAAAAATACTAAAATATATTTGGGCTAATTACGTTAGGGAACTAATTTCGGAATCCTTTTCTTACGTTGCAACTTTATGAATTACTACTTCTTTTTACGATCACTATTTTCCTTAACAAACTAATATACACAGTCAAAAATATATCAAAGAAAAAAAAAAACTGCATCACATTGGAATATTTATTCTTTTAAACAAGTCATTCATTACGATAATCTTTTTACTAATTTTTACTTATGAAATAAATTGATTCTATATAAAATCATTCCATTTCATACTTCCAATTTTATATATATTTTTTGTATTAATTCCAGTTTATATTTATACTTCTGATGACCATAAAAATAATAAACGTCTAACTAATTTTCAGAATACGAAACGTGAATTTATTTCTATCTGGTACCCCGTACATTTTAAATTACAGGGAACTGGGAAAAATTTGAAAACGTAATTCTTACAATCATACTTTTGATTGCAAACAGATACTTTCGAGCAAACAAATTTCAGAGCATTGTATTTATCGGTTGCATAATTATCATTAATGTTAAACTATATCCTATGCAGAATAATATATTAAAATTCTAATTTTACCATGACGTTCATAATACGAGCACAAGTTTCAATGTACGAGTATTACAACACTCATTGTAACATGTGTTATTTACGTTTATTTATTAAAAACGGGATATCTTATCCTTGCAGGGAATTCTAACGTTTCCATATTTGTGGCACAATTCTTGCAATTCCATGCAAAAGCCTATATAAAAATGTCAATGTGAAATGTCAAACTATCAGTCGCACCACCAAACTCACATAAAATGTCCCCACAAACAGTGTCACAGTGTTACAAAGTGGAACTTTGTGACACTGTTTTCCGGCAAAACAGTTATAATAGCACTTTTCGAACACTGTTTTTAGTACTTTCTTTCCATTTGCTCAAAAAAATAATGGTTTTATTTTACATTCAGGAACAGATGCTCTTTCCGTTCATATGCATATAAATCGCCAAATCAGCGGTTCTAATACGGAACCCTTACCTAAAACAATTACACCACATGAAATAAATATTCTATAAATATTTGGTTCTACTTGAGTTCCCTATTGCCAGCTCGCTTACGTGCACTTCGTATGCGCGCACCGTTCTGTATATTTACGTAGGGGTCTCGTGAAACGGTGCGCCGCACTTCACCAGGCGAACACACCGTTGAATTGAACTAGTGAGCCGTGTGTCGTTGGTGTTTCGAAAACGAGCGCGCGATCTTCAGTCAAATAACAGACGCTGTTTCGCGATGATGCCACGTGGGGTGTCGTCGCTGTGGTGGTCGTGTAGGTGATTCCCGCCGTTTTTCTAATCATTTTTATCGCATGCATCGAAGGAATACTGGCGACGCACATTCCGTACGTCTAATTACAACATACCAAGAGCCGCATTTAAGTAAGCATTCACTTGCATTTGTAGATACATAAGTATATATGCTTTCATTTGTGAAAATAATTAACAGAAGTCCAGAAGAACAGGTATAACTTTTTTGTTTTATTTAAACCGCTTGGTGTCCATCCACTCTGTGTGGCCGATAAACAATAATTAAATTAATGCGTAGTCGACACGGAAAATTAAAAAAATGTAAAGCATGGAAAATAGGGTAATTTTCTCATTTCTAAATGAAAATAACCATATGAATTCGTTAAATTTTGAGTAAGACAACCAATTTTTGTAGACATTTCAATTACTAATAAGTTTAAAATAACTTTGAGAAGCCTCAGACATGAAGGACGATTTAATAAAGAACAATGCCATCGATAAATTGTGCAAATTTTCGATTTTTGTTAGTGTCCTCTTGAAGAAATTTTTGTTAATTTTGGCACATTTTGGTAACTTATTGATCTCATTTTTATTTCGAATAAGGGATTACTTATGCAATCTACCGTTGAACTGCTGAACCTGTGCCTGATATTTCAAATAATGATCTGGTGATTTGTTCTCTATATTTTCAATCTTAACAAAGCTGTTTCACATCCGCGTATATCTCGAGCGTTAAGATATTTCAACACGAATACATTTCAAGAAGAACTTTATAGTATACCGTTTTTGTGTCAATGATAAGATTGACTTCTTGACTAAAAATTTGGTACTTTTACATGATCGTCATCTGCCCCAAGTGACTACTCGTATCTCTAGGCTTCCAGCATCTTGGATGACATACAATAAAATGTGTGCAAAAATTGCACGATAAAGCTCTAAATATTTTTTGCAAAAGTAAATCTGTTTCACAATGGAACTATTATAAATCACTGCGACAGAATCAACATGTAGAGAGAAGCGTGCTTATGTGGAACATCGGTTACAAATTAACCCACACGATATTAAAGGGATGGAAACTTTTAAAAAAGTTAGGAGTAGTAAGCCCTAAAAATAATAACATTCCTGAACATTTGAAGAATCCAGACATTATTAACCGCTATTTCATTGATTTTATTCCTAACTTGCCGTTGGACCGTGAAATTTTTAGTAAGTACGAATCAATTAATTAAGTAATAATAATTTTGAATTTCTAGTAGTAAATGAGCAAATTGTTCATGAACTAATATTTTCCATTGAAAGTAATACTGCTGGTACGGATGGCCTTACAATAAAATTTATACAACTGTGTACGTCACATATTGTAAACTACGCATATAATAAATTCGTCCTTAATGACTGGATGTTTTCCGCGGTGTTGGAAACAGTCTGTAGTTATTCCCATTCCCAAAAAGTCAAATTCTTGCGGCTACTTGACACCGATAAGTATACTGCTCGTCCTGTCGAAAGTCTTCGAGAAAATAATTGAGCGTCAATTAAAGGAATATCTCATATTATATAATATTTTGTCTCAAACTTAATCTGGTTTTAGGAAATAATACTGCTGTACCACTGCTTTGATGTGTATTGTGGATCATTAAGGCAATTAATAAAGGCAATCATACCCTTTTATGTTTGCTTGATTTCTCGAAGGCTTTCAACACTATTAATCATGACTTAAAATAAAATTCTGTGCATACCTGTAACTTTATAAGCCTGTAAGCATCCATAATACATTCTTACAGTCTTACATACAATCTTACAAACGCTACCGATATGCATAGAATCCATCATTATTGGAGGAAGTATTATTGATAATCAAATTTCTTCGTATTTGCGTATGATATCTGGTGTCCCGCAGGGTCTATTTTAGGTCCTCTTCTATATACAATTTACACATCCAACTTTGTTAAATATATAAACAAGTGTAAGTACCATTTTTACGCTGACGATACACAGCTGCATTACTCATTCCCTGTTCAGGAGATTAATAATTGTTCTTATATTAACTCAGACATAGAAAATTTAAATACTGCATCTTGAAAACATTCTTTACATTTGATTTCTGCAAAAACTGACCTCACCCTTTTGGTCCTAAAAAGGCTAGAAGTGATACGACCGCAATACAACCTAGTAGTCACACAACCTAACACGACAATTAAATTAACTTTACACGTCACGTGTCGTGTTGCTGGTTGTGCCGCTTGTTGTGTTGCGTGTCGTATCCCTCTGGTGTGCACTTTCCTTCTAGAAAGTGCAAGTTATAAGAAGGCTCCAGGTTAGGTAAATATCCCTAAAATTACAAAACTTACATTGACGCTGTCATCGTAAATGTTCGATTTTTTTTTTTAATCCATGCTTAGGCAGTTTTCTAATCCTCTACGAACACTTAACTGAAAAACAGATAATAAATAATATAAAAGAAAGATAACAATATTGTAATTCTTTTATCACCTTTGTCAAAAGTTAGTCCGGTAGACCTAATACTATTCTCAGTATGTTTCTTTCAATTATTTTTGGTTTTCGTGATTCTATTAGAATTTTATATATCTTTATTTTGTTTGCTTTACTGATATTTTTACTTTTCAATTGCATTTTATTCTTCCATATGCCTGTTTTTTGTATCCTTACTTTCAGCCCATGTCTATGTGTTTATCGTAATGTTACTCCCAGATAGTTGAATGTCTCAAGCATTTATGTTTCTGTTGTCGTTGGGTGATTTATTTTCTATTATCTTTCACTTCCAATTTTCATCAATTTTTTTTCCTTCATTAATTTCTTAACCTTTTCTTTTTTTAGCCTGCCGCTGCTTTCATGAATTCTTTTTGGATATTTTATCATTAAAAGCCACCACTTATAATGTATCAGGAATGATGTTTTTATTACCTAGTTTGGTTCTTCTCTATTTGCTTGTCTTTTCTGAAATTATTGTTTGGAATTCTATCTTTACGTTTGTGTTCTCCTACAACATAACCTTTTTGGTGTTTCTAAGGTTCCTAGTTCTTCTAATATCTTCTTCCTTTTTAATCGTTCACTTCTAAAGGCTATGAATATTATTTGCAATTCTCGCTTATCTTGTAGTGTTTTCTCAAGTATTTGATCCTATATATCTATGACTTGAATTACTAAACGTCCCAACCCAAAAGGCATTATGGTGGTTACCCAATACATTTGCATATAATTTTAATACTGAAATATAGACCTGCATATATTTAATCAACGGATCCACATTTATTCTGCTTTTTCTCTTTCTTAGCATCCGAAAATCAATGTATCTGTGTTTTTTGTCTTACATATTCTTAAAGAATTTAACAAATTACATCATGTTCAGATTTAATGGTTTTAATGGTGATAGGTATATCTATTTTTGCCGTTCGCTTTTATTACGTTGTCCTTACGGTTAAATACGTAAAAAACGTATCTATAACTTTTTAGGTATTTAACCGTCTGCGGTTTTTGATATTTCTTTCAAGGACAAATCTTTCAAGATGTTACATACAAATAACTGTGCACAGATCGAGTCTTTTTTGTATTCGGTTAGCACCACGGCCTAAGGCTGATTGACTTATAATTCTTTTCTAAATTTCTTTTAGTATGTACCGTAGTTGTTGACAAAGGTCCTTTGTTATTAATACTACATCATAGGCATAATAATATACCAACTTAAACTCTCTTATATTCTCTAAATTGTTTAAATAACCCAATGTAAACTTAATTGCCAGGTGGCCAATATTATGTTATAAACTATGTTCAAGTTTCTTGAACGCGATCCCATATATCTGCAAGTTGTTAACAATTGTAAAGCACCCATACCATTTTTTTCCTAATATTTATCAGCTTTAAAGTGCTATTTCAATGGCTTGGTAGAAGCAATACACTTGGTGATATTTTCCGTTAAATTGTTAGTTAAAAATTTTAATAAAAACGTTTTTTTTTTTATTTAAAACTTCAAAAATACATGGCCTATGTTTTCGAATAACGGTATGAGAAAATATCGTTAATATGCTTGTTATATTAGAATATAGGAAGAACTGGTATTTGAAAATGTATATTTAATTACTTGAAGAATATTTCTTATCACCACAACATGATTAAGCTTTTAATGCAATGCCATAAATTTTCTTATATCATCTATTTTATGAAAACCTTTATCTAGAATATACTTTCATCAATAAAAGCTAATTAATGAAAACTTTACATGTATCAGAAATGTAGAATTTACATATGCAGTTTTCTAATTAAAAATATTTGTGATTGTTGATTTTATTAATAAGAAAGAACTAAACACTGCTCGTAGTGACTTACGGAATCTAAGTAAGCATAACATTTATATGTAAATAATCTCCAATACGCCCATATTTTATTCTAATGTTCATTAACGGTTACTAACTATCTAAATTTATTAAAACCACATGTGGTGCACTACGTCCACATGTCGCAAGGCAAAAGTTAACATTGAGTTCTATGGTAATGATCTTATTTATCTCAAGATAGTATGTATTTATATATTTCTTGTGTAAGCGTTGCCTTTAAGTGCACAATGCCATAATAGAAAGGTAATATACTGAAAACTCTTCGTAACACCTTATTGTATAACTTAGAATTGTTTAGCATTTAATGCTTTAGGTATGTACTAATTTATACCTAAAAGAATAATTTTGGTATTTTTGTTAATTATCCAGTCATAATCAGTTATAACTGTAGTCTGAATATTTAGAAACACACCTATTGTCTGTCTTTTGCTTAAGGTGCTTTCTCAAAAAAAAAAAAACAGTTTTTGCTTATAAATCTGTGATGAATTAACAAAACACTACGACTTAGCTATCTGAAAGAATTATTCTGATTGTATTGAATAGATGAGAAAAGTTTGATAATATAAATAAAATTACCAAATATGTTACACGTACATGTACGTATTTTGCATATCTCTATGGCCCCTTATCAAGAGAATGTACAATGCTCCATTTTTATAGCTCTTCAAATGTTGAAAAGGCTTTAAAAATATGTTTTAAAATAAATTTATTTTTATAATGTTCAATTTTTGCTTTTATTCTAGCACCTGATATAATCATATGTATATATGTACTAATTCATAATCTTTTCCAATTCTTTATGTTGGATAAATGAACGAACTTTTAACTTTTCTTTACCAATATTTGCAGTTATAATCCAAATATTAAGAAACGTACAAGAAGCTCTCATTCCAAAAACTTTTAACTCTCCCCTATGAAAAAAAATCTAGTAAGTAATGCTAAAAATGCAGCTATTAGACTGGAATAGTCCCCACTTAAGATCGATTTTGAATATTTAAATCTGCGGACAATAACATAGAATAGGTCAATGTAGCAGAAAAAAAAAACTCTCAATGGTATAAAGTGTATTTAATCGACAGAAACCAACGGAGGAAGGGATATTAGAAAAAATTGGAATTACTGAAATTATAGAATTATTTTCTTTTTTCATTTTTCTACTTTTTCTAAAGTTTCCGAAACTCTAAATGCATTTTGTTAAAAACCCATGTACTGCGTATCTTAATGTGGTTTATGTAATTTAAGTTAAAACTAAATACGTGTATAATGTCCACACATCAAATATAGGCGGAACTTGCTTTCGATCGCTTATATAGAAAAAGGTACAAAACACTATGGAGAATTGTTGACACGTTATGAATTCGTAATGATTCTGATAATAATGTCAATAATTCCTGGTACTTTTTTGTGTTTTTTGTCAAATTTCAATTTCAACCAGTGTCCAACAGCCCTGAAGAAGACGATGGAAGTTGTCGAAAGCCTGTTGAAAAGCCAAGTACATTGCCACATATCGCAGACAATTTGATCTCGATAAGATAAAGGAAATGAAAGGAAAAAAGAAATATAACGGTTATATTAGATATTATATTTAAATTAAATTAAAACTTTTCAAGATACAGGTATTTTGCTGTGAAAACATAGCAATAAACATTAGTAAAACCTAATAATGCACTAAAAAGTATGGGTTTCTA
This sequence comes from Protaetia brevitarsis, assembly GCA_004143645.1. Lineage (NCBI taxonomy): Eukaryota > Metazoa > Arthropoda > Insecta > Coleoptera > Scarabaeidae > Protaetia > Protaetia brevitarsis. Next base: position 2,347,788 of record RXPK01000011.1, read on the forward strand.
ATCCCAAAGTTTCAAAATGGAGATATCATTGCAAAGTCAAGACCTTCTAATGGACGAGCTCCGTGAGTCACCCTGTATAAATACAATATAATTATAAATACAATAAGCTATAGTGCATTTATAAACTATTACTGTGCCTAAATAAATATAAAACAGAAAGTGTTTCTTGGCAGCTGGAAAGAGGCAATAGTTGTTCTTTTACTAAAAAATAGTTATGCAACTGAACTTAGGGACTTATAAGTTTATTGCTGTGCTATTCAAACTTGGAAACATAAATTATCAAGTAAGAGAACATCCTGCTTGCAGCCACAACTTACCAGAGTATCAGTCAGGCTTTCGTTCTAGTCGCATAGTACTGCTACAACATTTTTAGAACGGATCAAATTTTAACTTCAACAGATCAATCGAAATTAACCTTGCTCGTTCTACTTGATTTTAGCAAAACTTTTGATACTTTGAATCATAAAATCCTGTTGTCTGCATACTTATTCGTAACTATTTGTCACGTAGGACAGAATAAGTTAGATTGGATGCTGTAAATCAGAAAGTGTTCCATTACGAATTGGAGTCGCTCAGGGTTCCTTTCTAGGTCTACTTCTTTTTGCTATTTACAAGTGTGAATTATTAATATCAATAAAATGAGGTAATATAATGCTGTATGCATGCCGATGACTTACAGCTTTTGAAAGAATGTAAAAATACCCAAAAAGTGAAAAAATTATTTTCTTTTTTTTTAATAATTTGCTTTACTCAAATTGTTTAAAGTGTTTTTTTTTTCTCATCTAAACAACTTATTTCTACCTAAAACTTTAGATATACAACTTTTTCACTAAAATAAATCGTTTAGAAGAAGCTACCACGATTATAATATGCAAAGATAAGACCTTTAGAGCTTTTAGCAGATGAGGTTTGCGCAATTATGGACCTATCCGTTAGTTTTGGTTAAATTAAACCCATAGCAAAACACCTGCTTCCTTCCAACAATTCCTTTAATTCGATTTTGGACAGCTGTAAAATGTAAAACGCAGTTGTACACCGTGACGTTATTCCGGTTAAATTTAATCTTCGTTCGATCTTATCACTTTCTTAAGTATTTTATGCACTGCACCCCTTTTACAAATTATCCAGAAAGGCAAAATAATTTACAAACTAGGTAAAATTTTAGTGAGCTTTGATTTATATTAAATATTTTTTAGATTTCAGTTTTAATAGGTGCACTTTTTCCAAGTTTTCATAGCACAGTAACAAACTTATAGGTTTTATGTCGCTAAGTTCAATTGAATTGTTATTTTTTGATAAGGGCACAACATTACTCCTTTCCAGCTGCCAATAAACACTTTCTTTTTTATATTTATTTAAGAACAGTAATACTTGCTAAAATTTGCTGTACCTTATTATATTTACAATTACCTATCGTATTTATGCTATGCTTTCACAGCAAAATACTTGTATTTTAAAAACTTTAAGCCCATAAATCTAAGTCCATTCGAACGTATGCCGAATGTCAAGAAAATCATTTGGTAAAGAAAACATAATAATAATATATACAGCATCTTTCTTATAAATGCATTAAAAAAATTAACAAATATACGTGCTGCATTCAGTATCTACACCTAATCCCTACGTAACTATGCAGTATTAGTTCAATCCACAATATCATATTCATGGATAGCATTTATTAAGGCGATCCAAGTGTGTTTGAAATAGCAGATAGCGGAATTTTAATTGAAATTGACTAATTAGAAATTTGTTTAATGTTTATGATAGATGTTGTACGTAAAAAATCGTTTAAACAGAAATGACTTTGCTTAGATGGAGATCTCTGAAGCGCGTAATTAAATTGTATAGTTCTTTTCTAAACCTTATTTAGTTACAGTAAATTTTGTTAATGTGAACAAATTTGATGCCCATCGCATATTATTTTGCATTTTAGCAAGAATATGCTTAATAAGTAACCCTCAAATGATTTGGATATATCTCTCCATGTATATTAACAAGCCGATACTGGCGACTTTATCTTCTTTGTAATGTATATATCAATCTAATGTTAAATAATTTTAAATTAATAATATTATACAGAAAGAGTTAGCTAATTATTCAAAAACATTAAAAAAATAATATTGGGGCAAAATAGATATCCGTAATCAAAATGAATAATTAAGAATTAATTAATATATGGTGATGCCAGAAAAGCGGTAATAGTACCTATACATGAAACTTCAAATTTAATTATTAACGTTTTTCAATTTTGTTACGGAACCAGAGTCTCACAAAGGTCATTCTCTATTAGTGTTAAATGCTAAGACGTTGAACTAGATACGTTGTAAAAAGTAAGGCACAGTTTATGTAACCTTGTGGCAGTTAAAAAGTAATTAGAAACGTATGATGTCCGTGTATTTAGAGTTGATATTCGATATAATTTCAAGGTTTAAATATTTCATGGAATGTATAACAGGCAATAAACTTATATTGTTAAAATGTGAAACTAATAGATCGACGATCAGTAAATCAAACTTCACATTACATACGCAATACAGGATTCTATAAAACAGCTCTTTTAATTTCCACAAAAGAAATTGAGACCTATTTCTATAAATGCTACTGATAAAATGCATTTATTATGACACAAATGAAATGAATTTAGCTGCTGGGAAAGAAAGCTAGTATTACACTCGTAAATTTCATAGGTATTTTAAGTATAGGTATATCGTAAAACGCGCACTTAAAAAATACTGGTTGTCTGTCGGTTTAAAAAGTTCTTTGGCGGCTGGTAGCTTATATGCTAACGGTCGCCAGAAGTACGTTAAAATCCTTAATAATAGCCTATGTCACAATCGCCAGTTATTCTATAACAAGCGCAGCATATGTGCACCCAAGGATTCATTCGAAAAAAAAAACACAGGAAAGAAGATTATTTAATTATGGGTACCTAATATTTAATGAATTCATTTTAGAATAGGTTTAATGATACAAACTGAAGAATTTACAAGTAACTATTAACAGTCTATACGAAATGAATTAACACGAGATAAATTAATAAAAGGTCAAATATTTTCATTATAATTAAGACTAACCCCGTCAATGTCTACCATATTTAATAGTTTGATTTTTTAATTTGCTTTTCGCCCTTCCTTTGTTGTAGCACAAACTAATTCATTACCACATTTATAGTTTTTTTTTTTAGGTATTTCGATATTGCTATAATAAAACTATTAGACAATTTTGTTTGTTTTTGTTTATTGATACGTTTTCGTTTCTTTGTTGAAACCTTTTCCAGTCTTAATTATGTGTTTCTTATATCTACACTGTTCTATGCGTTAAAACAATTTTAAAATTGTAAGTTATATATTATTACATTTTACATTGAAAAATAGACAAATAACATCTAAATAGTTTAGAATCTGAACTGCAAATATAGAGTAATATCAATAATAGTGGAGGAACCTCATCGCAGTTAGTAGTTTCTATCTCAGTGAGGCAAAGTTTCTATTATTTACTAATTATATGAGCGTCATCGTCATGACATCATCATAGTAGTGTAGTTACCGTAACTTGAAAATAACGCATGCCAAAATCGCCGGTGTGTATTTATACGGACAGCGCTAACGGTGTTACTACTAGGGTTGCCACCCGTCCTCGTTTTGCCAGGATTATCGCTTTGAAACTGTGTCCTATTGTCCTCCTTTGCACAGAGAAATCCTCACAAGGGCTCAGTTATGTAGAACCAAAAACCAACTTGGTAATTACATTAGGGATACGAATAGGATACATATAAAAAGGTCCCAGTACTGAATAAATGAAGACTGATTTATCATTTGGTTATGTCACTAATTTAGTAATTTTAACCTGATATCTTCTCCTCCCAAAGGTGGCAACTCCAATTACCACATCATGCGAACGATATTTATTTAATAATGCACCGTGTATTTGGCGCTCTGTGTTTCCCTAACCTCACTTTAAACTTTAATAGTTTGGTTGTAAATGCATTTCGATTTCATATTTTTTTTAAATAATTACAATCTTATTTTAATGAAATCGTTGGAAATGTTGGAAACAAATAATAATTAAATTGACAATGTTCCCATGATTTTAAATAGATCTCTATCTGTATAATGTGGAAAGAAATAATACTATTTTCATTTACGGGTTTTATACATGCACCTTCAAGAAATTGTTTTATCGCATAAACTTGTTGAAGTGGTTGTTTATTCAAAAGGAGATTATTATCATATTATGTTAATAAAGAGATGCTAAAATGCAATAGTGTTTTATTATTTTTTTTGTAGCATTAAACATATTTTACTTACAATATTATGAAGGAAAACGTAAGGTTTTTCTCCTATAACAGATTACTAAAATACTATTTTCTTTAAATAGATAGGTACTTTGTTTATAGTACTGTATTTTAAATACCTGAAATAAATTTGGTATTTCAAATACTCATAAGGAATGTATTTTGTATTTTATATTTGAAATACATTTGGAATATATTTTGCCCAGCCCTGAGTTTGATGCAACAATGCAGCAAAGGCGGTTTCCTACTATACCACCAAACAGACTAGCCGAGTTTGTGTTTTGTGCATGTTTTTTAGAACTTTGAAAACAAAAATAAATTTGAGACAAACGCAAAACCCTTGTTTCCGTCAAGCGAACATTTTATTCCTGTTTTGCTTTTGTTTTCAGGACATTTGAATTAGTTGATAGTAAGGTTTCGTTTTACTATTTCATTCAACACAATTAATGTCTTTAGAGAAAATAAGTTTCTTATTTTTTGTTTGAGTTGGTTTATATTGGATTTATTAAAGAAAAAAAATAAGTATATAAATATTTCTGTACTAATCATTTAATAAAAACAGTATTACTGCTCGTATTATTATTACCTTGAATGAATAAAGCTACACCCCCATGCGCAAATATTAATTAAAAATATTTCTGTCCGAAAGATGGTAGGCTTTTGTTTTAATGCTATAAGAGATCATCAGTTTGTCATTGTAACCTACCTCAAACTATATTCATAAGCTGCTATACCTACTCAAAATCTAAAACTAACATAAATTTAAAGCATAATCTAAACGTTTGCTAGATGAAAGCACATTTCCCAAAGGCTAAGAGAAATTCAAATTGGATTATATCACTTTTATCCACAAAACGAAGTAATTTAATACAAAATTCGCACATATCTACGCGCCGAGTAAAACAAAACAGATTGAAATTAAAAAGCAAAATAGAACTGGTTCCACTAGGTAAACATGAAACTTGTAGAAACCGTTTGATGTTACCGCTTTGTTTGTACAAAGTTGCGGTTTGTTTCTTTTTCACTTAAGTTGTTGTTTTGTTCGTCTAGTCAAAAATCGCCTTAAGGGTATACAGTTCATTCACTAACCTTTCACTAGTCGGAGAGTTACTCTAATAAATTACGAAAAACAGAGAGTTGCCTGACAACTGTCTTATTTGGATTAAAGTGGTTATTTATAGAAATCTGCTTTCCGCTTTTTTTATTTTATATATCGGAAACAATAAACAATCATTATCTTTTCTCTCTATGTCAATATCTAAATACAGAACTAGATCTGTAGAATTGACAGTGTCTACGCTGATCTTAGCCAAACCTGCTATTATTGATCATAGAATTCACTGTTTTTTTCTTCTTCTTACAATAGTTATAAATCATTTGATAGCATTTCTTCTTCTGGAGTACCACAGAGCACTTGGGTTTCATTTTGTTTGTTCTGTATATAAACGATTTATTGGTGTCTTGATCCTACCCACCAATTGTCTGGAGTAAAGTTTGGAAAGTTTGGAAGATTGTCCACGCCTGCATTGACTTTCCTTTATCTTTCTCTGACCATATCCTTATACCTCGTTTATCCTATCACTTGTGTTCTACATTTTCGTGTCCTTTCTCACGAACCAAAGTTTCCTTTAGTTACTGTTAGGTGGTTATTATACTACAAAAATTCTTTGACAATGATAAAAGATATGTGACAAAAAGTTTTTAGTGTAATGGGTAACTTTTATAAAAGATGCCTCTTCTATTTAAAGTTTTTTTTTTTTTTATCAAAGTTAGCCTTTTCATCAAACACTTTATAGAAGATAATTGACATAACAATCTAACCTAGTTATTATTTCTTCCGGTCTTTTTATCAACGGTGCAATCTTTAATTTATAAATTAGCTTAGCAATATGAAAATTATAAACTTTATTAAAACAATTTTGCAACATATTCTACTTCTCTTGTTTTTAAAATATATTTTTAATTCCAATAATAATAAAAATTGTATGTTGAAATCCATTGAAGTGGTATGTGAAAGTGCATAAGTATGGAGAAAAACGGTCTTAACAGTCCCGTCCAAGAGTGAGTCTTAGGTCCTGGTTCTATATCCGTTGACATTATGTCTCACTTTTAATTCGTTGTTTTGTTTTGAAGACCTGAAGATGGCGTGCCACAGCCGAAACATGTAGTCTTAAAATATATTAAAAACTTTTCGGTGAATATAAGGGCGTTTCTTCTTCATATACACTTTGAATAATAAAAATGGCTACGATCTGGTATTGATTTTTGCAAATTTATACAAGAATTGCTTAAGAATGATAATAAAAGGGTTTAGAGACATTTCCATATACACTGAAACCGTCGGTAAATGAATTAATGGAATCCATTTACCCTGAAATCAGCTGATCACGTGACGATAGCCATAGAATTTTAATAAACTTCTTAGTCGACACATGCTGCTGATATTTTACAAAAAAATTATAAAGTATTTTATATAGTGTAATACAGAATCTTTTGATTATCAATTATCTTTTTTAAAAGAAGTTTTAATACAAGTTTTATGAGAGGGCACTCTTAAGAAACTTTTATGGGATAATATCCGCCTTAAGGTTTTCTTGTTTTTTTTTTCTCTTAATGGACTCATTTTGTCCCAACCTGTGGATTCTTGTCCATAATTTGTGTATTTATACGTATATTCCAATAAAATCTGGAATGCGGTAACTATGTCGGTCATTGTCAATATACTACATACGCACTATGTAGATACTCTTTAATCCCTTTCTTGAGCTTTCTTGCGCAAATATTAATTGAAAATATTTCTGCCCGAAAGATGGATTTTTATATATTGTAATGCTATCTCAAACTATATTCATAAGCTGCCATACCTACTCAAAATCTAAAATTAAAATAAATCTAAAGCATAACCTAAACGTTTGGTAGATGAAAGCATAATTCTCAAAGACTAAGAGAAATTTAAAATGTGGATCTTTATCGCAGATACGGCATACTTTTCAAAAAGTTTAAGAGCAAACATTGATGTTGCACATCTACACATCCGTAATTATAAATGAATGTAGTCTATAGCGCAGTGACTATCAAAACTACTCATGTTTTGAACAAGCACACGTTCTGCTGCCATCGGCTTATGCAAGTATAGTTTATTGGGGCACTTACGTGTAAAACACTTGACAGTTATAAAAATCAAATTGGAAAATGTGTGAACGACGACATTAATTATGTCGGACAGTGTACATAAACACACTACAAGCTTTCTATTTGTAAATGAATTTATAGCTTCTGGTAGGTGGAAATGTTGTGTGTGAAACAATTTCAACAAATATTTAATATGCAATAAGGTGAGTGGGCTAAGCTCGCTACCAAACAAACAAGTAATGGAAGCAAGTAAAGGAATGGACACGCATATAGTTTTCGGGCCGCATAGGTGTATGTAATTACACTTTCTGAATTTACCAAGTTCTAATGTTTATGATATCGATCTATTTTCAGAGCAGCTATTTTTAATTTTTCACACATATAAGCAGGCACCTATACATGCGTTTCTATCCACCGACCAAGGTCTACGAATTGTGTAATCTCTCCCAAAGTCACTACCGTTACGTTTCTCACTTTCAGATAGGCGGTAGTATGGAGACGAAACCGGAAATGAAACTGTTGCAAGACCGTGTCGTCTGTATACCAGGAGGTCGAGATAAAGACGGCAGACCGATAATACTGATAACGATACCTCAGGATTCACCTACTTTGGAGATAACATCGTGCCTACAACATGCGCTGACAATATACAGGTAAGATTTACGAACTTGTTTACGGAAAATTTTAACTGCCATGTTTACGATGCACCGTGGATACCTTCAGTGCTTCAATTCTTGCGAAGTCGTGTCCGGTTTGATACACGTGCACCAAATACGAAGAAGTGCCTACACGCTTCTTAAAGGCCTATTGTCATCCCGACATATGTACGAATAATGACACAAATTGTTCTTGGTTACAGCGAAAAATAAATTCATTTTAAAAAAGAAACTGGCAAAACTACACGGGTGTCGTCTTCTCTTTCCAGGGGTGCACGTATATGAATGCTTTGAAAGTATCACGTTTCATGACAAAAAGGAATTACATTCATGTATTGTTGATACAAAATAAAAAAGGAAAATTTCTGACTACTTCTATGCTATCTACAAACAAATCCAGAAAATCATAAATTTCAAATTTAAATGGTAATTATAAATTGCAACAGTGTGATTTATAGGTACAAAAAGTCTAAGTTATTTCATCACTCTGCTTCCTCAATTTTCTCCACACATTTCCTCCAGTGAGTTCCGTTCTCTGACGCACTTTTTCAATCTATTGTACCCTTAAAGTTTTTAAGGCTTTATAGTATGGCCTGACCCTTATTGATCGCGATCCACGGGGTAGTGCACAAGGCTACCTATTCTAAGCACTATATGGACTCCACAACAACTGAGATTCTCCGAATCTAATTAAATAAATCTCTAATAATAATAACAAAAATATAAAAAGTCGGTCAGCTATCAGTTATTACGTTTGTGCCAATTGATTTTAGTTATATCCCAATATTCGCTTAGAAGTAAGGGAAAACCTTACTCCAACAGAACAGACCTTCTTACTGATAGCCAGCAGGTTATTGTTATTATCCTTCTGAGTTTAGAAGAAGCAGTTTCCCACTGAATGCCAGGGTCTCCAGGTAGATTAAATTAGAAGATGTTTGGGTGGCTTATGAACCTGTTTCAGCGCTACATTTTCAGATCTATTGTGATCCCCTTTTTCCTAGAATGCGCTCTCTAATTTTGCCCTCTCAATTAGGCCTATCACCTTTGAGAGCGGGTGCTTTGTGTGCCAGGCCTTCACGTTGACCCAGCACATTAACTGGTATCTCTTCCTCCCCTTGGCAGAATCAAAAGGTAGCGTCATCTACTAGGTTTAAGTTGTACATATGCCTATTTAGTCTACAATGACCAATCAAAAGATCCACTATCATTTTGACAGTATTCCTATCTTTATTCAGTAGATCCCAAGTAAATTCGGGGCTCTGTTCCTTTAGGAACTCTTCTGCCCGTCTCTGACCCGGGGATTTTTGCCACCACTCTCTGAACCGATTATGTATCTATTCATTGATGGATTTTTTAATTTGTGAATTGGTAGTGCTGAAAGAAGGGCCAGCTCCAAAGAATCACCTTCGCCCTCGCCTGACAAACTCATTCGCTGCCTCATTTTCTCTCACACCTGAGTGGCTAGGAACTCAGGCAAATATTAGTTCCTTTGGGTGCCCACCGCATTTAGGGCGCTTACGCAGTCCGAAATCAGCTTAGAGTCCACACTTACACAATTAATCGCTTAATTTTTTGTTCTCCAACGAGCATCTTCTGTCTTACGAGGGAACATCGACAACTATCAAATTACAATGTCTGTGAGACTCTACACACTAAAGAGTACCATGGTAGAAGCCCTACACAATTTTTTCTGCCCAATCGCGCAATAAAGGGGTACAGATCCCTCCAAAGTTTGCGCGACTTTTTAACTTTTAGGAATGTCTCTGATATCATAACAGAAATTAAAGAGCATTTTTAACCTAATCTTGCAGCAGATTACATGGTCGAGAAGATAACATGACCTACCATCGCAAGAATTTTTTAATTTATCTTTTTCATCTCTCAAAAAAACTGCTTTTACCTAGGGAACAATAGTGTATAACAAATTCAGTGAAATATATTAAAGGAATTTAATATACATGGGATTCAAGTTATATAATAAACTGCCTTGGAATATAAAAGCAGTTGATAACCTGAAAGGATTTCAAAAGCAAGTTAAATGCTATCTTTTGAATTTGAGCTGTTATTCAGTTGCCGATTTTCTTAATAATAATATTTAGTTTAATTTAAGTATTTCTTATTATTATTATCATTTATCACATATTTCATCATTGTCTTTTTTTGTTTGATATTGTTCGAAATAAATAAATATCTATCTATCAAGTACTATCCAAACGTCTACGTGACTTTTTGAAGGTTTATGTTTAATTACAGATCTAATAAATGCTGATATGAATATGATTATGCACGCGTTTCTACGAAATGTTATTATTTAATATATTACTCTATAAATGGGCAGTACGACGTAATTGATCGTACGCGTGAAAAGCCACAGAATGTAAATTATATACACTGCGACTTAAATCAAAATATAAATTCTTATGCACATTTCTGAGGATATAGTAGTAAATTGGGTGATTTGGCAGAAAAAAATCGTAGTGCCTCTACCATGGTACCCTTTCAATCTGCAGAGTTTCATAGAAATCAGAATTTGACAGTTGTTGGTATTCTCTTGTTAGTTCCCCCCCAAAATGTGCTTCTTAATGTTTTTCTCTCCCACATCTCTATTTCATTTTATTCTTTTTTTGTTCGCACCCATACTTCACATACATACAATACAATCGGTCAATGTTCTTTATATTCTAATTCGCTGATCTGGAAACTTCTTTTGATGCAATTTTCTTTATTGACCCAATTGCATTGCATCCCTTGTTTAATTTTTCTGTTATTTCTTTATTGTCTTCATCTCTTCTTCATTGTTATTGGTATTCGTTACAGCTAAGTATTCACGTGACTTACTTACTCAAAATTCTTACTCTTTGTACCCGTTTCGATTTTACCATATCTTTGTTCATTTGTTGCTTGTTTCACTATTACGTACTTTCGTTTATCCTCATTAATTTTCAGCCCATATAACCTTGCCGTCTTTTAATTTTGCCGATTTTTTTCTATTTATCTTTTTGACATAAAAGATTAATACATACTCCGACATAAGCTTCGTTGCCCAAAATAATTTATATTGTAGCATCGCATTACACTACAGTGTAATCCTAACAAACGAAAACAATGTATTTAAAACTTACTATCATGTCTAGAGTTAGTTTGTTGCGAATAAAGTGCAATCGTGAAACTAGTCTTGATACGTGTTCTTTGTCGTAATGGTGTGGTGTCGGAAACAGCAATCTGCTTTTCCATTTTTCTTATCTCATAAGACTGGATGTTCATTTCCAATAAGACAATTAAGTAACACATAGTCGTGTATACGTTCTAGAATTGTTGGCAGTTATAAGTTGGGATTACCAGGAAATTAAGCCTGAAATGTATATTATACTGCCTACATTAATACCTATCTAATATTATCAGAGATTTAGATCATGTAATTTGTAATATTAATTAAGCCAATTAATTCTGCGAATCTATACTATATTAGTGGAGCTGAGCTTACTTTTTACCTTTAAAGTCTGTAGGAAGTAAATGACTAGCCTCATTACCATTAAAGCTACTTAATTCAGGTTTTTACTTTTATGACTATTTACTAAAATACTTACAAGTCCAGATATAAAAGATATTTACATTTTTATATTATTTAGCTCAATTTTAAAACAATTCGTTCGAGATGTTGCTTACCATTTTACCCTGAAGAGGAAATTGAAAGGCAGAATGATATTAAAATCATTTATGGTAACAATCACGTAACAACAATTACAGTTACCAACATTAAATTGCATATCAGACCTTTATTTTCCACTACTATTATGATATTATATAACGAATACAACGTGATATGAATCTGGAAACAATAACGCGATCGTCGTCCAAACACCTTCACAGTTAATGGACTGACACTCCTATTAATAGTATCGCGATTGTCGATTATTGATTATCGCCGAGAATGTTCTGCAGTTTCCGATTTTAATGTATTGAACGTAACGGATTGTTCTGCTTGCATTGTAGATAACAATGTATCAAAACCGTCGTATGGCGTATTTTTTCTCACCGTAGATTGAATAACTTACACGAACTACCCATAATTGCTTCGATAAATTTCCTATACACAATGGTATGGCAATTTATGCGCCAGCAGAAAAAATTAGCATTGAAATGTCGCCTTCGTACATTCACTGGTGGTATAATATAACGTGACACGAGAGAAAATATTGAAGTGTGATTGTGGGTGCATGATGTAGATATGCTGTTAGTTATGTCAAGTTGATTGGTAATTTAATGAGAGATATTTAGGCATCGTAAAATATACGTTATGGTGAAACGTGTAAAGCAATGCGATATACCTATATGTATAATAATAGAGAATAGAATAACGGATTATATTTGAAATTTAATTATTAGTCATTAAAGAGAAACATGCGAGAAACCTAATGGTGACAGTTTTGCCAGGTGACAAGAAACTAATTATAGAAATGTTCATATATGTGTGTGTGGGGACGGTCATGTTGCACTGCGACCTAAGACATCTATTGTCAATTTTATTCCTTTCAGAAAATGTAGGATATCAGAAGGCCTCAGGTTAGGTAACTCCCTCTTCAATTTCACATGCTCCCATGTGCAACGTCCTTGAGTTGCACAGTGCTACGGAGTTTGAGAGACATGGATAGGTGTTTCATCCTGTTCCCCACAAAATCTACATTTAGATTCCTTTGCGAACCAAGCTTACTCAGATGTCCTTTCAGATTACAATGGCCTGAAAGTATTCCTGTTAATATGCGAACATTGTTCTCACTCAGATTGATGCATTCTTTAAACCTCTTCTGGTTATTGGTTTCCAGAAGAATTTTACTTTGCCTCATTCCCTGCAGATTTTCCCAATAATTAGATCTTCTCCCCTCTATCTCTCTTTTCAGTTTGTTCAATATTGTACTACTACTTAACCCGCAAAAGGGTTCAGGCCCTACAAATGGTATTCCTGCCCTTTTTTTCTAAGATTATCCGTTATCTTGTTTCTTTCCACTCCTGTGTGAGCCGGAATCCACAAGAGGGTTACTTTATTTCTTTTGCCTAGGTCGTTTAATTTCCCTAAGCATATCCAGACCATCTTGGAACTGATTTCAGATGAGCCCAGCGCCTTGATTGCTGCTTGACTATCAAACGTGATGGTAAACTCCTGCTTTCGATAATTTCTATCAACATTGAACTCGACGCATCTTTCAATAGCATGTATTTCCGCCTAGAAGATACTTGGGTATTTTCCCAAGCTTTCGAAGTACTTGGTTCTAGGCTCATACATTCCTATTCCAGTTCCCTCTGCCGTTTTGGAGCCATGTACCATTTGATGGCATTTCTATTCTATTTCAAGATGGTGTTATGATCCCACTCGCTCTTGTTACTAAGCTTTGTGGTGAATTCCTTCACAAAGCTGAGTTTTTTGAGATGTTATCCCGGGGCATGTACTAGGTTTGATCACCGTCAGGAGATTGAGGCCTATGCCCAATCGTTCCTTCCGTGACCATTCTGAGTATGGTTCTCTTTGCCACGCTTTCTACCACAATATGGAGAGGGGTAAGATCTAATACTAACTCGATAGTTGCTGTTGGGCAAGTTCTCATAGACCCAGTTGTGCATACGCATGCTAATCTTTGCACTTTCGAGAGGTTAATTCTCGCAGTGGTCAGATTAGTTCTTTTGCTCCAAGCTACTGATGCGTAAGTGTTGATCGGTCTCACTATCACTGTATACATGATATAGTGATAATTGGCTGCATACATCCAAAGCAGTATTTTTGAGTTGCTTCGCCAATTTTTCCCTGGAAAATTTCTTTACACCATCAGGGCTTTTTTGGCCTTGTTGGTTACTTCAATTACCTAGGTATTTAACCTCCGTTCTCCAATCTATATTTTACCCATCCATTTTTATGATTTTGAGATTAGATTTTCTTTTCCTAGTGAATGCTACTAAGGTAGTCTTAGTGGTGGGTACATTGAGTTCCACCGATTGACACCATCTTCTCGTGAAGCTCATTCCTATTTGAACTATATCACAGAGGGTATTCTCAAATTTGGCTCTTGCGTATACATATGGCAATATCATTAGCGTATCGTTGACACGGTGTGCCTAGATCAATCAACCGGCATAAGAGTTCGTCTACAATTAGGCTCCACGTAAGTGGTGATATAACTCACCCCTGTGGGCCTCCTCTGGTCGTACTGATCGAGATGGTCTTATTTCCCACCTCCACCTCTACCGACCTGATAGACAGCAGCTGCGATATCCATCTGGAAGTCACGCCATCTACTCCCCTGTTAATTAACGCTTTTTTGACAGACTCTTGTGGAATGTTGTCAAAAGCGTCTTCCATGTCTAGAAAGTGGTATACCGCGGTGTCTTTATTCATCAATTCATCTTGGATTCAATCCGTCAGCTCCACTAATGCAGTCTCAGTGGATTTGCGCGTTCGAATATTAAGAAATCAGATTATATTAAGCCATTTTCTCCCAAGGCACATGCTTTAATTTGGGATAGGTTGGATCTGCATAGTTCTGTTAATCGTTCTGTTCCGCTCTGGGCAATTTAGCCACTTCATTTGAGCAAAAATTAACTTTCAAGTAATTCTATTCATTATAGAAAAGTATAGTGTCATGAACCGTAAGAAGAGGTAGTGAATTTATATCCTATTTTCGGTAACAATAATCACCATCTTCGATAATTACACAACAGCTGAAACTACTAGTTCTGGTATCAGAAAAGAAGGATGAAGAACTACTGCTGTTCAGCAACATTATTTCAGAGTGAATATCTCATGTTTCTCGGGGTATCGCATAAGAATGCTTCGTTTCTTTCATCCATTTCCTTCTTTCTATCTAGTAAAAGATCTTTTGTTGTATAAGTCTCTACTATTTCTTAATTTTGAGGGCTTTCCAACATCTTGTTTACAATATTTTCAGGGAACTTTTAGATAAAACTACCACCTCACACATTCGAAAAAAAAGTGTAATATACATCGTCTTTTTTCCGAATCTAAGTAAAAACACTCAGAACTACCCACTTTATCCATCTGGCTCAACTATGCTATTAACCAAGCCGCCTATTTACCCGACTTTTCAAGTGTTCACCAATTCTGCCATTATTCCACCTCTGCTCCCATCTTTCTTATTGCTCTGTCTCTTCTTTGTTCTCTCTCATACACCATTTGCCTTCTTCTGGCAAGCAGACCTATGAGAATTATTCCTGCTATTATCAAAACTGCAGCTTGCGGAACTGTTTTTGTATGTTAGTTAATTTAAGCACTCACTAAAAGAAACCTTTTTTTCGGACGAAATTTCATCATTTCTTACATTCGCTCAAAGTGGTAATTTAGCGACCAAAATCGTATTGGCGAAACGCAGGCCCTCTGCGTATGCGTATCAGCTTAGCAACATCACCTGGATTATATTTGCTGCTATGAGGTCTTGGCATCTTGTTCCAACCCATCTTTGTGCGGCTTCTACCTTATGCATTCAAACAATCATCATCACAGCCGGTGTCTTGGTGCCAGCAGGACGGCCTTTCCCCATTCTACACAGGTAATCGCGAAGCGTGCGTACCTCTTCAGCATCTGAGTAAGGTAATAGTCAACCTCTTCATGATCTCTGTCCGCCGAGGCTAAGAGATTTTTATTTAGATTCAATTACGTCTTTGGATTGATGTTTGGATGTACATATTATGACAATTTTGACAATTTTTACTAGTTTCAACAGATAGTACAAACATACCTGAAGATGGCCTAAGGCGGAAACTAGTTATATGTGAATTTTTTAAAAATAAAGGGTTAATCGAAGAACAGCAATTTTGTGCTACCCACCCACTATATAAAAGATTTTTGATCATTTCAACTATACATCCGCCTTTAGTGTCAGCGCCTCATCGCTCCTGCCAGAGCCGCATGCTCTCTCATTTTGAGCCTAGTTATCATTCCGCTTGTGCAAATAAATTTGCCTTCTCTCTTTGACCAGGAGGTCTATATTAGGGACTACTTCTGCTATAGCCAGGGCCAACTGTCTTGTAGGAGTCTGCGTCTGTAGGAGCTTGCGATAAGCAGAACTCTCCTTCTCTGGAATGCTATCATCTTTCTTTGCTGCTCATCCTTTCGGAAAGCGTCTGCTTAGATCTCATTGCCATTTAGAACAATGATGGCACCGACATCAATCTATTCGATTCAGAAAACGAGTTCAGGAATAATAAGAGAAAGTGTCAAAAATGCGTTTTTTTAATGCCTAAGCTATGCCGAACAATTTAAACTGCAATTGATATGAAAGTTTTTATTGTAGTTATAGCAGTTTATAAAATTCTCTTCCCGGAAGTTTTATCAAAAATACAAGAGTAAGGATAAATACTTCAAATGCTGTTTCAAAAACGACTCGAACAGTTCGATATCAAACTTTTTAACAAATTGCATTAGCAATAATTCTACGTATACACGTTGGATGGAGAAGCAATGAAAACACTTTTTCAATCATTGAGAAGCATTATAAAAAGACGTTACATTAGCGTGCAAATCTGATTCCAATCTTATTTTATCTGCCTAGGATGGAAGTAGGTAGTATCCTATTTTCATCATTATTGCGGTATAGTAAGTTAATAGCATTGCAATGCTTCGCATCTAAGCGTGAATCTTATTACGAGTATAAGATACTCGTTATCGCCAGCTCACTTGCCACCTCATCCCAGTAATCTGCTTTATTCCATCTAATACATCTGCCTAGATAGAATGAAACCGAATACATCTCTTCATTCTATTATAAATTATAAATTAGTCGATGGTATATGATGTTAGGAAGAACGTGACTTTCGTCCACGACATAGGATTCAGGCGCCCCAAAGACTGGTATTTGGGACAAAAATTATTTTTCGGTTTTTTATTTGTCACAGTGTTTATTAATTAATGAAAAAGTAATTGTTTATGGAAAACTAATATAGGATTGATCTTTAAGCGTTGTTGCAAAAATAAAGAAATACACATACAACTTTAATGACAAAATGTGCAGAAAAAATTGCAAAGCAACTCAAATCATATACAAATTCATTACCTTTTCATTCCTCGTCGCTATACTTTTCGATCAAACCAATATTAAGCTCCAAATACTGCAAAACCTCCTTTGAAATTGTCTTATTTTTTGTGTTATATGTTAATTAAACACGGGTCTGAAATTAGTAAAAGCCTATTAAATGTCTTCCACACTTTCAATTCAGTAGAACGCTTTCTACAACCTTATCTATATTGGCGAAAATGCTTTTTCCTGCTTTTCACAGCCTCATCTGACAAAAAACTAATTGTAAGTGGTAAACAAAGTATGCTTTATAACATTTCGTGCATAAATTCTAATGTTGCTTATGCACTGTTGGTTGATATCGAGTACTAGGAGTATCTATACGAGTTCGTAATGTCTTACAGTGCCCACGCTGTGATTTTTCTTTCTTCAACTCAACGTGTTTCGTTTATTTGCCGACCAAATATCCTCGACCGTAACATACGTGCTGATACTATGCAGAAATGGTATGTTGTATTCATTTGCTTGAATGTAGCAATAGAATCGCCACTCTGTGACCAAAAAATCGAAACATATAAGTTGCGTTAATTCAATTTCTCGTTTCTTTCCCAAAACCGCCGTCAAATCAAAAATATCCTGAATAAATAAACGTTGTGTTCTCAACATTAATGGTGTATAATGTACTTCATCTTTAAATATACATAGCCTCAATTCTTCTTTACAGTAAGAGCCAATTAGAGTATCATAATTTAATTATGCTGATTGAATTCTTTTTCCGTTGTATTTATATTTATTTTGTTAATGGTGTGTGCACATGTGATGCTAATACCAAATCAATGCATTGGGACACTATTTATCTACAGATTGGTTGATTTTTTGTTGTGTACTAATTATTTCTGTTGGAATCAAAGTATTAAAAAAAAAATGAACAATCAATTTGTTGCAGTGTTTTGTGCTCTTTCTAATAACACCTCAGTATTTTCCTGTTTTTCGCTTTTTCAGCGCTTTTATTTCTACTTTTTAGACAGTAAATCATTTCATTAAAAAAAAACTCAAAAATACTGAAAGAAATATGGCTGATAAGTAAAAAGAAACAATTATAATTAAATGTCAGTTTACTCGTGACTCGAAACAATAGTTTAGCGATTGCCCCATAATTTATTGTTCGTTTTACTAGACTAAACATTGAAAAATGAGTTTTATACAAATGCCGAGAAGGTCAATTGTAAACAATAATTATAATAGGTATGTATGGGACCTAGTTAATAATACGCTAATCGGTACCCTTATTAAACGAAACTAGATCGTTTTCAAGTTCGCCAAATTTATTAGGAGTTATTGAAGTTTGAAAAAATAAGAAACTTTGGAATCAGGATCAAAAATAAGAATGACACACAAGAAAATGATGAAATACACATTTTGGCGCATCTTAGAGCCAATTCGGATTCTTCTACACGGAATGTTGTACAGAAACTTAGTATTACAAGTTAGAAGATAATGGGAGTTCTTGAAAACCGTAAAATGAAATATTTTAGGTACCAAATTTGCAACCAGTGGATCTTTAAAAACGAATGCATTTCTGCCATTGGTTATTAAATGCGGGTAAATAATACTTGTCATTAGTTTTAGAAATAAAGGAATACATTTTAATCGCAATAGTGTCTCAAGCCTAGAATGCCAGCACACAAATATGGGTGCATTAAATTTACACTAAATTACGTCGCTTGGACGTATAGCTAGCGTTTGTAGGGTTAATAAACAATTATTATTTTTGAGCTGAACTACGAAGACAAATGTGAATTCAGCATGACAGCGCACCACCGCAAATGCACAACTTGGAACAAGTATTCTACATTTTAATTTGGAAATAGATGGAGTGAGAATAGAGGTTATTCGATCTCTAAATGTTGGATTTGCTTAGAATTCATAAATAATAATAATAATAATAATAATAATAATAATAATAATAATAAACGGTCTTTATTTCCTCAAACACAACAACGTACTTACATATATGGAGTATAACTTAACGAGGAAACAGGGCGAAATTCAGACGAATCTGTTTTTCAATTTAATCCTATATAACCAAAAAAAAAAGCAAAACACATATTTCAAGCACACGAGACGACGTACAATTTTAATTTAAATAAGTACATAATTAGAAATGTATGGAGCTATACAGTGAGCGCCAATCTAACATAGACCAGACTGAAAAGCAAATAGGTGATTAAAGTATCGCTTCTTAAACATATAACACGAACCACTAACTTTAACAAATCGAGGAGTATTATTGTAGATATTTGTGATCTGATACGAGTAACTCTTTTAAAGAATTGGTGTGCATGGGCCGGTGGTGTTAAAGTTCCTTTAAATCTGATGTTCAACGTATGAACATCAGTCCTATAAATTATTTTATTATAAAGATTGTAATAAATATAAGAAATAAGGTTTATAACACTGTATGAAATACTCTAGATGTACTAAGGAATACAATACTATTAGCTGCGCAGGAAGTTGCATCAGAAATGTTGTGCAAACATCAACATAATTTACTCTGCGGAGCTCAGATGTGCATTATCAGAAATGGTGAACGTTTGAACAATTTCTGCAATAGCATGCTTTCGAATTCTTTCTGTAAAAAAATCATAATCCATTTATGTAATTTGTGTCTATGTTATTATGATATTATTTTGTAGATATTCATCAGATAACATTGAATCTTACTGGATTGGAACGAGCAAAAATTTTTGGAGAAGAATTATTTTTTTATTTTTTTTTTAAGTTCTTTGACTCCAATAATGAGTGCACAATGAAAAATCCACCATGCTATACAAACCAAATTCTATAAGTAATAAGGAAATTCCGTTGAGTTGATTGCGAAAGGCAAAAAAACCAGGTCACCAGTCCCGTTATAACAATGAAGGTCTAACAACAAATACTGAACTTGACAACACCCAAAATATTTATTTATACACTTAGACTCATTTGATGTGCTTATATTAATTTTTTAATGGTAAAAAATCGTACGTTTCTGGTGTTTTTTAATAACTGCATTCAAAAACGTGTTAAAGCTGATGCAGGATAGCCTTATAACATTCAATTTTATACTATAAATGTCAAGGAAAGTACTTTAGATTGCACTGCAGTAAATATATTTAGCTCTATTGTAGTGAACTTTTCTTTGCGTTCTAATTTTCAAATACCGTTTTGTTTAAAATATACACAGTGACCGGCTCAAGGTTGAAAAGAATGAAGCTTTTTTTTATTGTTAAAATTTGATGAATATTATCCCGGCACGTTTACCAATTTTGAAAATTTATTTTGAGACTTTACATGACCACTATATCTTATATTGCTATAAGTATGAAAAATATTGCCAAAAGTGAGGTTTTATAATTAAAAATATTTTGAGGTCACAACTTTTATATATAAAAACAACTTTTATGAATAAAACTGTTTTAAGACATATCTTTCTTATTTAAACTTGTTTTACGTTTTAAAATGCCAGTACTCCCTTTTCCTATAAAATTTTTGAAACGGGCAGCAATGACTTTCCGAAATGAAAACTATAATAATGTATAAATAAGAAAACTATATCTTGAATAGTTTTATGTAATAAACCCAAAAAGAAGCCAATTATATACTATTGAATTATAACGGACAAATAATAAGAAGTTGCTTCAGCATAATATATATTTTTCATTTAAATTGCGTATTTTTTTTGTTTCTATTGACTCTAGTAAGGTCTTGATGTTAAATCAAATCTTGTATATTATATATTTGATTATCATTATTATTAACTATCCCTAAACTGTTAATTCTTACTTGTTTTACCTTGCTGCTTATTATTACTCTATTATTCTTCTTTTCTGAGTTCAAAAATACGTATATCTTTGATACATGCAGTAATGTTGTGAAGCGTAAAGTGTTAATACAGTCCCTATCAAGAACAAGGCGACGACCTAGCAATAAGCAGTTAAGTACAAACATATTTGTGAGTTCCTGCATTTTCATTGAACACAGTTCCAATGCACAGAAAAACATACCATGTTTTCATAACAAAAAAGATCATACGTTCCAATACTTTTACTGGTCAATATATGTCGCTTTTAACATTAATTCAATGGAGAGAAAAGAATATTCTATTATGTAAGTTGAACTTTAGATATATTTACTTCTATTATAACCTGCATTTACTTATTCAATAATCTAAGGACGTTTCATTACAAGCATATATTTATGTAACTATGTAGAACATTGTGAACAGGAAAGAGTGTCGTAATATTCAAGGCATTTATTTCCTTGAAAAGAAATTATAGTAACTCTGCTAGCGTTTGGCATCATTCGAATAAAATTGTATTGATTTATTTTAATAGTGGAATTTTCTAGAAGATTTATTCATAAATTTATTGATAAATTGCATATGTATAAATAATTTTAATGTATATATTTGATAATTTATTTTTGTTGTACTGACAACTTAAAATTAATATATATTGTAATGTTACTCTCTCTCAGGGATTTAATTTTGTGAATTCCGGTTGTCTAAAACATGCGTTTGATTCACAATTATCAATATCCAAAATTTTGAAATAATAATAAAAAAAATATTAATTATTGTTGAATATTTATAATTTATATATAATTTATACTATTTCATTTACAAAATCTTGACAAAACCCTATATCAATTCCTACTGGCTCGAATGTTATATATGGTGTGTGTATGTAAATAGATAAATTTTGCAATCAATAAAAAAAAAATAAATATTAAAGTCCGACCTTGAATCAAATCTTCATTAACAGCTCCTCTTCAATCTTTACACCTCAACTTTAAACCAATCTTCAAATAGTATCTCCTCGAAACAATTCCTCTATATCTTCGTCTTCAACAGCTCATCCTTAATCTTTGCACCTTAACTTTGAATAATATTTCTTCGAATAGTATTTCTTGAGATGATAATTCTATCAACTTGCGTTTAATATTTCTTAATATTATATGTTCTTAATTTCTAGAACTTTTAATTTATCTTTTTCAATAATTTTTTCGTAACTAATCAATAATAATATCACTTTTTATTTATCACCATGTGCACCAGAACACACATATATCATGATTGCACACAGCTTCCCAAACATCATATTTTATTTTGACAATTTTAAATAATTTTGAAATTTTGAAATATCAACATTTATAAAGTGTTATATGTTTTGTTTGTATTAAATTAAACATTAATTTCGTTTATAAAATAATATAAATTATATATTTTAAGTTTATGCAAATACTAAAATTCTATAATAAGTAAATACATAATGAATTACAAATCTAATATTACATTACAATATATATAAATTATACTTGCCAAGTGCACTACATATTGGTGTTCTATTTTATTTATGTTTATTTATGTTTGCTGTTTACTATTAGAAATTTTTTATGTATTATCTTCCCTTTGAAGTTATAATGCACCAAGTTGTACACAAATTAGCAATAGCAAACGGCGTTATCAAAAATTGATAATCTTAACTTCTATTGGGATAATAACCTTCCTCTTTTAAATAAAGATACCGAAGATTTTTTCCTATTTTGCACAGCTTAAAAGAAATATAATAGAAACCGTATTCTAATATAGACCTAATAAAATTGTAATATAGTGATTCAATTAACATAAAAGTTAGTAGAAGTAACAGTTTTCATAGCTAAAGATATAATATTATTTCTATGCATTGAAAACGTTGACGTAAAGCCAAAGTAAATGACCAGAGTGGGGGATTTCGTAAAAGCTATAAACTATAGCAAACGCTACAATAGAAAAACGAAGAATTCGTTCATTATAGTATTTGAGTACCCAGGTTTGTGTTCATTATTTTGTTGGGCAACTACCAGAATTCATTATATCGTTATCCCCGTGGTTTCCACCAACTCTCATTCCACTAATTTTAGCATTTATGTAGGTAGGTAGTTTTAAGACATTGGAAGTGATTGGTGGCAAATATACTTCTACACTTCTTAACATATATAATATTGACATATTTTTTTGTTCGTTTCGTTATTTTGATATCATAAATCAGTAATTTACTTCCACTTCCGTTTGTAATGTTATCCATACAATAAAAAATAAATAGACTACGCAGTATTTTTTTTGAAAGATATATTTCTTGTATTAGAATGACAGGAATATTTGAGTGGATAAAAATAAAATTAACGAGAGATATTGTTGTTATTACACATACATTGTATTGTATATTTATTCGGCAGTCTAAAATGTATATCGCGTTTAATAAATATTTATTAAGGATACCATTGATGATAAAGTAAAACTTGTAGTGTTGTAGTGCTGAAATAGGCGTCCTACTAATTCGGTAATTAAAATGTATGGGGTGAGTTTCCTAGGAAAGCACATCACCTTGCATTTTATTGTGTTTAAATGTAAATCGTTGGACAAAGCGAACAAACAACCATTGCCCGACGTAGTTGTCACATATGTAGGTATACTACTAAATCATCAGCAAACACTCACTTGTCGCATCGAACTCCAATCGAATCATTACTGAAAATAACAGAATCAAAAGTGGTCCAAAATTCGATCGTCGAAGTACTCCTGAGACAGCATGGAAGAGGTGTTAAGTGATTTCATTATAATTTACATAAGTACTGCGTTAAAACAAATTAAACTCTTGAAAGTAGCGTTAGTCGTGATCAGCATGCTACTGTGCAAGTGGTCAACTTTTTCAGAGGCATCGAAAGAATTAAGTGGGTGCTGAATAATAGTTGGTTGATAGATTTACGATCCCCATCTTTCCCATTAAACCGTTTTGTGCAATTATGATGTAGTTTTTGGTAACTGGGTAGATGCTTGCATGTAAAGTTCAAATAATAAAAATAAAACTATTAAGTATGATAATAGGGCGGTAGTTCTTAATGTCATTTATTCATTCACTTTTAAAAGCATGGCCCACACTAATATATGTTGCATCACTTTTCTCACGTTTAATTCAGTCGCATTGACTAAAATAATACAAACCACAGAGGCATTGTTAGAAAAAAAGACATATCAACATAAGGTCATTGCCATACACAGAACTATAATATGATGCAACAGCATTAACAAAATTCTGCTGATTGTCATTACAATAAATTCAACCAAGTATTTATGACTTTCCCCTATTGGTGTTGATGTAATACCAAAATATCCTTGGATCATCCAATGTCAATGCTTCTGCAGTACAGATATAGTTTTTATAGACATTTTTAATATTCTTTTTTAACAAAACTCTTAGATTCTTTGCTTTTGCATGTTGTTATATAATAATATGCGTTCACTTTTAATATTTTTTCTTAATTTTATTATAAAAAAAGTAAAAGTGATCTGTTTCAACTCTAGATGAAAAGATTATATTGTCAAGACAAACATTACGTCAAGTAACGGGAGCACTTTGATGCGCATGCAAGATTTTTGTTTTTAATCTTATCGTAAATTTAAACATATGTGCACTAAAATTCTTACAACTCCATCCCCTTTTAACGATATGTTACGTAATTTTAATTATCGATTTACACATTTTAAGTGTATATTCCGTCAGCTGGCTTGGTGCAGGCCAGATGAAGTATTTATTATTACATACATATTAATTGATAGCAGCCAGATGCCAAGCTTTGTACTGGTTGCAACGTTCCAGTCACGTATGAATAAGAACACCCATCTAAGCACATTCATCTATGAAACTATAGAAAATAATTGAAGTCAATGCTAATATGCTAGATTACGTGATATAATTTATTAATTAATGCGCTTTATCCTTTGAGGAAAAATGCGTCGTAAGTGAAAGGTTGTTGTCTATTATACATGGTTGTCAGAATGTTTGAGCGCTGAGGTGACTCGATCTGCAATCCTTTCCACTGGAGTTAGAGATTCTTTGGACATTTTTCTACAATAACTTGTCACTACAGCAATTTTTTTTTATTTTGTTGAGAGCGCTGTTTGACATGAAGTCTCCGGGAACACCGCAGCCTCTTGGCTTTTTGTATTTGGTGTCCCATTCCTTTTACGCATAAAATTATATCAGCCTAGTATCCTAGTACCCAGCACTAATGTGTACAGGTCTCTGGTGATTGATCGAAGTAATCCTCTGGGTTCATTGTTAGCTTGCTACAAATTGCATGTGTCTTGCGTCTAAAGCTTCGCATACACACATAATGTGGTGAGCGTTTTTTGTCCTCTCATTGCAGAATCTGCAATCTCCAGTGTTGATCCCAATTTTCGGTAGGTGTCCTTTCAGTATACAGTGTCCTGTTAGAACACCTGTTACGATGGAAAGATCATTCCAACTAAGCTACAGTAGTTCTTCAGCCTTCTTTTTTGATGGTCTCTTAATAAAGGTCTTATTATTCTAGTGTTCTTTGACGCAACTTCATAGCTGCTCTCATGCAGTGTTATAGACACTAGTATTGTAAATATTCGGATGATTTTCGTCGTGATTTTCGTCTGCCTTTTCAATAGACATCATAGGAGGAGTAATTGCAAAAAAAAAATTGTCTAATATATATAGACATCGTGGGAGGAGTGATTACACAAAAAAATCAGAATTATCCGAATATTTCAGTAATCGGAATCAACGAATATTTCAATTCGGAAACTCACAACACTAATAGACACTCCTAGAATAGGTTCTGGGCCCAAATAGAAGTATTTGAAAATGGAAAGGGTATTCTTAAAAAAATTATTATATATCATAATGCAACGTAGAGTATTGTATGAATATGATTTTTC
Source organism: Protaetia brevitarsis (assembly GCA_004143645.1). Lineage (NCBI taxonomy): Eukaryota > Metazoa > Arthropoda > Insecta > Coleoptera > Scarabaeidae > Protaetia > Protaetia brevitarsis. The sequence goes on from RXPK01000011.1 coordinate 2,373,657, forward strand.
CATAGAATACCCGCAGTTTCTCCATTTTCCAATACTTCTATTCTTATAGAACATAGTTTAAAGGATATTATGATATTTTTTCAAAAAATTTTAATTTCGCGGTAAACATAAAGTAAAAAGATATTATTTCATTTAACAAGTGAAACAGGGGGTCATAATAAATTACATTCTAATTTAGGCACTATTAAATGAAAATGTATAATTTAAACTTATAATACTAATACTTTAAAATAAATTATGATTCATATGTATTTTATTTTACTCTTTTAATCTACGCAGACACAAACAACATGACTTCTGCGATTATGTTATGGATTTTGCTAAATTTGTTTGCGAATATCTTTGTAAATAGATACTGTAAAGCTTTAGGAAAAAATACGAGTTTTCTAATTTTTGGCAAAGATTTCAAATTTAAAATATAAAAAGAATTCAAAACATCAATTTCTTTTAGGCATTCCGGTTGATATGACCTATATATGAAGTAAATGATCCCTTTCTTCCTAACTCATCGACTTTTTAAAGTGACTTTTTGTTTTCTATTAGGGTATTCCGTTCTCGAATACATTCCCGAACCAGTCTTGATTGTAACTTGGGGTTCAATAGTGCCCTCAGTATCGCCTAGTTGTCTGTAGCAATATAGATCCTCTTATGTTCATGAGCCCTCTGATTGATTTCAGTTGCACCATGGGATATTGCCTATGCCTCTGCTTGAAAAACCGTGGCATATTTTCCTAATGGAACGGTGAGCATTATGCTTCTCACTCCGCTGAAGATCTAGTCCCGTTTTCGGTTTTTGATCCTGTCCGTAAATCAGATCTATTCTCTGAACCTGTCCCTGCAGTTGGATTGATTCCACCTCGAAATTTCTGTCGTCATGTCGTCTGATCTCATTCCCAAAAGATTGCTTTCTACATGATAGTCAATATGATTGTGCCCCATATCTGCCACTTGGTAGTTCTTGCAATCTAAGATGCCTCATTCTTATCACCAAATAAAGAAGCCACTGTAGGAATAGTCCTCATTCCTAAACACCTTTGTATCTTGCTAAGTTCAGTTATAGCAGTTTGCTGCTGCACTCTTTTTCACAATACCAGAGATGCATAAATGATCATGGATCTAACCACCGTGATGTATGTCCAATATATCATATTGTGTCTTCACCTCCTTTGTTTTTCCATGAGCTTTTCTAGCCACAACAAAATTCACGTTAATTCTGATGGCGACTGAACTTTCGCCAAAGTAGAGGACTAACAAGTCTTGAGAATCGGTTAACTCCTTTATTTCACAATCATCAACTTTTAATAATAATGGAGCATAACTAACATTGTTGCAATTGACTTGGAAGTAACTAGATTTTTAAGGATGCACTTTAAAAGAGTGTACGGTTGGCTTAATTTCTAAAACTATAATGGTCACAAAAACAAATTCCGACACGAAAATTAATCTGAAATGTATTTACCTAATTCACACCGCTATTTCATAATTTATTCCTTTTTAATTCTTCAAATGAATTTTACAGCATATGGGTATAAATAGTCAAATCACTGTCATGCTACCTTTGCTTCAGTGCGTTAGAGATTCGATAAGCAAAGAATAAGCACAGATTTTTATTATAATAATTAATCGTGGTTGGTAGGTTTGTTCTCGGGTTGCATCAAACAATATTTTGACGTTATTGTATACTACAGTGTCATGTTACTGTGATCACAGTAGTTGCTAATTATATTATATAAATTGTTTCGTGATATGCGATACCCTAGCAGTATCGAAACTAGAGGAGAAATCACTTGTAACATATAAACGCGATACTACAAATAACAATGCTCGTCTGACATATATGATACACATATTTCTTTATCGCGAACTAAAAGATATTAATTACATTACAAGCTTAAACTGTACCATTCGTAACTGTTATGTGTTATTGGATACGGATTATTTCACTTCATTATACTTTATTTTGCTGGATGTATATAAGAAAATTACGATTTCGATGAAATTTTGCAGTGAAGATTCCAAACGACAAGGCCTCACCGTAATCTTAGATGCAAGAAAGGGACCGTGGAAGATAGCAAGATCGTGCATCAGACAAATAACCGTGACCCTAAATGCCGATGAACTGGCTCATTTCATCGTACTTCGCCCGGAGAACTTTTTGGATAAACAGAGGGTGGAGAACTGCACGAACACGCCGAAAGACGGTCAGGTAAGACGCTGTAAAATGTCAAATACCTGAACAGTGGGTGTGAATAACACTCGAGGGAAAAAGGCGATTTCGTATATTTACCTGTTCGCTTTAGTAGTTAAATCTTAACCCCGAAAACCTTGAAGCACGCATAAAATTGTATGAACTCATGCTTGTTCGCGTCGTATTGCGAATCCCCAAAAATTTACTCACAGTCAGAAATAGAAGAATTATAAAATAGTTTTGTGTAATTTACATAAAGCGCTCATGTAAATACACGTCCAGATTTCAGTCACGCATGTGATGAGTCAAACTACATTTGAATTTTAAATGGAAAGCAGCGGGATTTTAACATAAAAGTAGCTGAGAATATATAGATATCGAATATTTCTGAATATTGTTTGGCGCCTGTAATTATAGCAAAGAAACAAAATCTGTGTTTAGGTGTGGAACATAAATTCATAGTTTTGACGCATTCGTTAAATCTCTCTCCCCGCCGGTATAACCGGACATGAACCTTCCTATTCTTAAACACCGCCATATACATTTTTTTTGAGACAACCTTATAACTATGATTGTAGCAAATCGTAAGTTTTTGGTGTAAGAAATTTTGTTTACATTCCTCAACAATAGACAGCATGAGAGTTTTTGCTTTCTAATCAAATTAGCTTTTTTTTAAGTTCTACTACTTAACTAACACAAACAAAACCTTACTATCTGCTGGACCTACGGTTTGGAAGGGCGTTCGGGATCTTCCTGTAACTTACGTTTCTTCCACAGTCGCAAGGGACATCTTCAGGACTATTGGTACTGCTGTTGACCTGGGTACTAGTACCGCTGTAGCAACAGCCCTGAAGATGTCCCTTGCAATTGTGGACGAAACGTCGGCCAGAGGAAGATCCAGGACGTGATTCCAGCGCGGAAACCCAACATATAGTATGGACAACGACTGCGGAAATCTACGTTAGTTTTAGTTAGTGTTATTAGTGTAACAAAACCTCTGCTGCCTAACACTGTTTTTTACGAGTATGTAAGTACATTTATACATATTACATTACAGTGTATTCCATTATTTTACACTTTGCAAAATAAGCAATAAACATTCCGTCACCATTGGTATTAATAAGAAAGATATTCCCATATTCTACAGCGCATGTTATCTTGATGTTTCCACGAGTTAACTAAGAATCTATCCAATGTGATGATGTGTGATCTCCTTTATATTTCATAAGCAAAGCTCATATGCTTATTTCTCGTGGCAGCTGAAGGACAGCAGAAAACTTACTTCAGTATCTATTCGGCCCCAAACATAGCTGGCGTCCAGTATGCTCAACTAATCCGCGTCTGTATAAGTGCTTTTTGAGTTTCAAGTGACCTCTAAAAGCAAAAGCAATTACTATGATCTAGCGGAGGTAGTTCCTTGCGGCTGCCATGATTGGGCGAAACGCATTCCTTCGTATGTATAAAACTAGAACAATTATTCCAACATTTGAGCATTTTCGGGCTCGCCCAGAAATTGATTTGTTATGTAGCTACCGTAGGTATTATGCCGATGGCAGGTTCTGGTCCCCAAATGAAGGTGGATCCGGGTACCCAAGTTATTCGTGCCCGATGTATTCATTTTTGCATCTTGATAACTTCGATTGACATTTAAGCGCCTTATTGATTTTTTTTTTATTTGTGTCTGGTACTTTTATTGAAAATCTCTCTACCACGCATTTTACTGACATGATTTTCGGCATGAGAAAACGTTATGCGCTATCTAAGACTGTAATATCTTTCGATTAGCGCATTGGGCTAAAATATTACTTTTTTTTAGAGAGTGAAACTCCGCTCTTTGAGAAGCATGTATCGATTATGGGTTAAGTATTCATAATTTCCGATAGCATTTCCAGCATGCTATTGGAAAAGATATTTTCTAGCAGGCTGATGTCATCCAGACATATGTATGTATTTGGTAGAAAGTACTTATTTTAGCCTTTCTTTCCAACACAATATATAATGATAGAAGATCCAGAAAAGGATGGATGATGGAACGATGTGGAAGATATTACTTCGGCGATTCAATACTTATGACCCTTCGTATGGATGTTTTATTTGATACGCTCCCTATCACCATGCTATCACTCCATAAATAATGGTTGGACGTACTACCAACTTCTAAAGCTAATGGACCGGTTTTGAAGATAGCTCCAAAATTTCTCACACATTTTTCGTAAAATCCATAAGGACCGCGTTGCTTTGTAGTATATTCCAAATCATCTGCAAAAGCAAAACACCCTTTGATAGTGCTCCATTTTTCTATTACCAGTGAGAGGTACTATCATGGTGATCACATCATTTTGCTGTGGTTAGTATTTGTTAGAGGGCTGTGGCAATTTCCTCTTCACCCGATCCTCTTAAAAGTGTTACGATACTTGGGCACAAATCGGTTCAATGATGATCAAAAGGTCATCTACAACCAGGGGAGAACTTCCAATGAACACCAACTACCTGAGGATCAACACATCAATGTAGCATATCAAATTGAAGATAATTCAATGCTCTCTCGAAAAACTAAATTAAAATTTAAAGAGTAGGTGTTTGACTTATAATGCGCCCGAGAAAATATTTGAAAACGAGAATTTTTATTCTTATCATGTGTTATAAGTGCGCACTATAATAACTTCAAAACGTTCTAGATAAAAAACTTAAAATTAAAAAGGTTTTCTATGCCAAAACAAAAAACAGCTAATTTGGCACAGTTATCGTGCGAATCACGAAATGTAGAAATCTTATTAAAAAAATTGGAAAACTAAATCATTTCTGGTTTTACTCGAAATGTGCAAAATTTATCTCTACCAGAAAATGTCAACTCAAAACCCTCGATATACTCTTAGAAGCATAACGAACAGCTACTCAGAAACAACTGATGTATAAATATTGTTCAGAAAAAAATTAGATTCAGCATTAAATTGAATGTTTATATACAAACAAGAACGTTTTCGTATTGTCTGTCTAATATGTTTCATTCAAAAAACTCATGCAAAGTGCAGCGATATAGGTCTAGAATCGTGATTACAATTTAGAATTCCATACACATTCGTGTTAAACATATTTGTGTGTTTATATGGAACATGGGAGTGCCAAATTGTAAAACGGTATACTTATTTATAAGCCTTGTATTCATGATGAATGTGTACAATGTTGTAACTCGCAGGTGTGGAAACAAGCAAATTTTTATGCAGTGAAACATGTTTTGATTACTAAGAATGCATGAAGATCTCTAGAAACATTTTTTTTTAGATTATAACAGTCTCTGTTCGTAGTAAAAATACTTAAAACGATAATTCCATCAAAGAAACCGTATGGTAATAGTAATTAAGTAAGTAAAAACGGCAATTGCACTGTAATTTGAACTCTATTATTATCTAGTTACTACATGCGTCATTTTCGGCGATGACAATCACCTTTTTTCACATTAATATTGCCTGAAGAAGGTGATTGTCAATCCAACGTGTCTGTTACACGTAGTAGTTTTTACTAACTTAAGAACGATGTTACGAATGTTATTTTCTAATTTGATGTATGTCTAGAACAAGACCTTTACATTTAAAAATTATTACTTAATATAAATCTTAAAACAAATTTAATTACCTCAGACTTCCTGTGAAACAACTCGCTTGGACTTAGCTGGTCAAACTAATATTGATTATTTATATATTTGTTTTTTTTAATCCTTTAAAACCTTTCTACCGTTAGGTGTAAGGTTATTTATATACGCTGTACAAAAATAGATATTCCCTCTATTAAATGACACCACTACATATATATTTTTTTTTTCAAATAAGCAAAGCATTTAAGGATGCTTATTTGCAAGTTATATGCGCAAATTAAATGCAAGTAATGTCTAAGTTACATCCTGCCCATAAATTACTGGTAGGTTGATATTAACTATGTACTTCCTTCTATTAATTTAAAATAATTTTTCACGATAACATTTCATAGCCTATACATCTCGAATTTATTTTATTTGAATATTTCTGATTCATTTCAGTTTCTAAGATGATGCATAATAATTCAACCATTGTATATAGCGGTATTATACTAGTTTCAATATTTTCTTCAATAATACGTGTATATATGTACAGGTTGTATTATCTTTTACAATTTTCGAAGCTTATATTATCTCATAAATTGATAGATAAATGTATGCAACGTGCACTTTTTTAAGTACAACACCCTGTATATTATTAAATAGTATAGGAGACCTCTTTTCACTGATTTCCAATATATATAGATAGGTTGTTAATATTTGAATAAGCCGCTTTTACGTTATTCGAGTTTATATCTTTTAAGCTGTATCAGTGAAAACTCTAGATTGCCATGAAAGCAACAGACATTTCCATGACACCTTGTGTAACATTAAAAATATTTTTTCTATTTTGCGTTCATAAAAACGCAATTGTAACACGCTTTTGCGTATCGAAAAGTGCTTCATTGTGATACGCCTTTTTTCATTTCTATAGGTTGGCTGTATTGAATACATTATGACAGAAAGCAAAATTGACGTTTAATGCATGTAAATTGTAAATACTTTAATCAAAAATTCTATACAAATTTAGTTTACATTGTTATTGTTATGAAACGTGGAATTACTGTATACATTTACACTGACGGAACAAGTATCTTGAGCATGTATTGTTATGCCAGGCAAATTCTTCGTAACAAAGTTTTGCTGAGTTATGTTATTGGCTTTAATGGTAGACTCTTGTGATTGAGAATCATTCGATGATATAACTCTAGAATGACCAGATGTACTTGGCCCTGATAAGTTGTGCGCTACAGCCACTTTACTTTTCATAGATGTTTCGATGTAACCCTCAGCTACCGCAGATGACTTCCATTCACCATGACGTTTTATAGTCAGCAAATCCCTGCCTGCGTCTGCTAAGTGTGTAGCACTAGAACGTCTGAAGCAATGTCCAGTATAAAGCTCTGAATTGGGCAATTTTAGAAAATCAGCTATTAATTTAGGCATTTTGCCAATCGTATTAATTCCAATCGGGCACGATATACAATAACCATTGCGATATGTAAGGAAGAATCTTGAATGATTAATATTTTTTGGTCGCAGGGCGACATATTTTTTAATTAAAGTAATCCATCTTTCATCCGTAATTGCAAAAACTCTTACGATATTATTTTTGTTTTAGTACTGTCACCAAAATAATATCACTCTTAAATTCTAAATCATGTATGGACATATTTGTTAATTCATCTCGTCTACAGGCACCTGTGTAACCCATTATTAAAACGATCTAAATTAAATCCATTACATAAAAAATTACATTTTGCAAATAATATCGTACCTTTATGCTAAATACAATGCGTCAGAACCTTCTTCTATTAAATTTATTAATATCTTCAATGCATAAAATTTTAGATTTCTTAGCCTCGTATCCCTCAGAGAATCGTTTAAATAGGCTTGTAATTTAATATATTTTGATATGTCTTGTATTTTTATAAATGAAAAAGCAAGAACGAAGCATGGAATACATAGACCATAAGGTAGAAGATTTCTTATTTTTACCTTGTAATTCAAAATATGCCAATAAAATGTTTTCAGATATTGTGTTGACATTATTCTGTACAGCCCATAGTTCAAATTGATGGTAGCATTTTTCATATACTGCTTTTGATTTTTTCGGTAATAAATTTATGATGGCGTTATCCGCAATTTCACGCAGTTGTGGTGGCGTACAAGATAAATTTGTCTCAGTATCACTCATTTTTTACAGTTTACAGAGACTATATTATGAAATATATTGTTTAAACAATTTAAATAGCCGAATTTGAATTTTGAATTCGTCAAATGTCAATCGTATGTCAATGTGACCAACTTCATATAAAAATAAAACATTTTTAATGAGATTTTTATTAAGTATTTATTATCAATTTATAATGCAAAATAGAAAAAATAGTATAAAGGACTCGTTTCATAAGGCTGTTTGTCGCACTCGTTCACTAGAAAACTCGCCTGCGGCTCGTTTTCTAAACTTGAACTCGTGCGACAAAATCATGCCTTATGAAACTCGTACTTTAATATACTATTATAGTCTCTCTTTATTATGGGATATTCAACGGAAGAAAAAACGTGAAATAATTAGAATTTTCTGTGCCACTAATAATAGAATATCAATAGTTAAGCAACGATGTGGTCAAATTAAATATTGCTTTTATTGATTTTAAATAGAGACCATACTGACTTTATTTTAAACCCAATTAGAAGAAAGTTCATGAGAAACATTGTTAATTGTACAAATAATGACGGTGGTTACGTTGAAAATTTTTAGTCTTATTTTAATTTTTTGTTTTGTTTTTGATACCTAAATATTCTTTTCTTGTTTATACTAATTTTTTATACTTTGCATGAAAATCTTCAGTTTTTACTGACACAGTTTAAATACTATAAACTCTAGTAGTTTAAAAACGGCTTATTCAAATATCAACAACCTTTATATATATTCGAAATAAGTGAAAAGAGATCTTTCTTATCTAACAATATATAGGGTGCTGTATTTAAAAAAAATGCAAGTTGTATTCATTTGTCTACCAATTTATGAGATAATATCAACTTTGAAAATTGTAAAAGATAATAGAGCAAAAATTCTTCTATTCTAAAGTGATAAATTGTTTTGACCACAACTTCCTTGATGACTCTGGCAATTTACTTTATACGACCTTTTGAATCGTGAGTTATAAGTGTTGACCGCTAGAGCCACTTATAGGACCCTTTTGAGAAAAATGTTGCATTAGGAAAATTATAACAGCAAAATGTCAATTTAAATTTGTATAAATGTCTTATTGATAAGTACAGAAGTCAATATTTTGCACAATTATTTTGATTAATCTGTTTGCTTTGTCAAAAGCCGAAGTATTAGGTTCTTTAAAGTCGTGTTTCACTTCTTATTGAATGTATTTCTTCTGTATTTTTAAGTTACATAGCTATTTTGTACTACATATTTAGTTTTTATATAAACCAGGCTATCAGCTGTACTCGCTATTACTATTCAAATGTCATGCAGATTACATAGACCTGGTGTAAGATTCAATGTAAATTTGAATGATTTGACCGATCGACAAAGCAAACTGTCAGTCATCAAGCAGGTCGTGGTATTACTAAAATGTGTAATTATATAATATAGATCCATTAATAAGGTAAATCTATGAAGTTATTACCATAAAATTATTCTAAATTTTATACACAAGTTTTAAGGCATTTAAGTGTATATATATTTGCGAAGATTTTGCTAAGTAAGTCATCAGGTTAAACCTACAATTGTTTTTTTCTGAAATTGAAACGTATTAATGCAGGTTAACATTAAGTCGCTAAATTTGCGCTATTGACGTCAATACGTTGCTTAATTGCAGTTAGACTAGTGCAATTATCACAATAGAAAGATCTGTTTTTCTTTTTTTCACATATTTTCATTTGAAATTCCACAGTAAAAATAGAAATTTGAATCCCCCTTTTTTCGTAAATATAATCTGGATCCTTCTATTTTATACCCACACAAATAGATAATTTTTGAAAATAACTGTGTATAGCTCACACAACTCATGTATGCACAAATACGGTATAGTCTGTCCATGTTATAACAATTTGACTTATTCATTAGCACTCGAAGTTCAGAAAAGCAGTGTTTACCGAGCACAGATGGTTCACACGGACGTATTCACAAAAATTATCATACTAAACGTCTATTATAAAAACTTTTATTATATTTTTAAGGTATATACAGTATGTCCCACATCTATTTTCCCATGCATTTACTCGGAAACTAATAGAGATAAAAAGTTGCAGTAAAATCCAATGGAAATCAGACGACATTGTACATCAAATTATGCCATTATAACATACCCCGTATAAATAGCATTATAACAAATTTCATCACATCTCCACTTTGCGTTAACTGTCATTCAACCATATTTTCTTATTTATTACCTTCTTATATACATACATTGATTTATACAAATTAGTTAATTGAGCGAAAGGGGTGTTAGTATTTATAATACCAGTATACAACATTCTTTAATACAATCGCAAGTATATATGAACTGTTAAAATTTGATTATTTCCTTTAAAATAATGAGATTTAAATAGTAAACGGTGGTGAAGTTATTAAATACTAAACATAATTATTATCTACTTAAGAAAAGTCCAATTTCTTCTAATATGCCCCATTACGCCAACTGCTGAATTTCTCGGTACCTGTTGCAGCAGGTAGTGGATAAACCCTGGTGATGCTCATTAGTCGAATCGTTATATCTATGGACAAACTATAAATTGCTCTTTTCTTGTAATTTTTTTCTTATATAACCGTTTCCTTGTATGAAATGCAGTCCATTAAAAAAACCTGATATCTAGATAGATATAATTCCCAAATTATTGTGCTGATTTAGAAAAATAATTAACGATATTATTAATGTAAATTTCAAAATATTTTTGAAATTTCTGAAGTCTAAAATTAAGATTTCTAAAAACAAAACTAAAAATAGTTAGGGGCGGCAAATAAATGTCTGTACCAAAGCGGCGAAGTACCAAGTAAGTCCTGGCTAAAAAAACATGGAAATTTCAAAAACAAAAATGTTTATTATTCGAAAGTTGGTGCTTTAAGGTTTAGTATATTTATTTTTATACTTTTTTTTTGCTTGTAAATAATAATAAAAGAAAAATGAACAAACCTGTTTCTGAACACCTAACTCCAAGCAACTGAAAAATATCTCTATAATGTTCAAAATATAACTCTGTACATATTTATTCGTAATAAATTATAATAGATTAAATATTTACTTCGCTAACACCTGTAAGGTTTACTTAAAGCTACTTTGCGTTGCACACTTAGAATCATGTACCGAAATCCTATGAACGGAAGAGATTCTTTGCCTGAAACGAAAACCGTTTTAACTCAGCTGCAAAGTAATACTGGATTTAAAAAAGTCCAAATCGAACAACGATTTGGACTTTTTTAAATTCAAGTTTATTATAATATTAATTAAGTATTTTAAATACTTAAGTAAGTTTCAGACCAAACTTATTTCCCAAATATTAAATTCGAATTTCATTTTTTTTTTATCCATTATACATACATACCTTCTGTCAAACTCCATCCGTGGGCATATTCGTGGAAACGAACGTATGAATTTGGATTGGCTTCAAACTGATGCAGAGAATATGAAATTAATGAAGGACGATGTTTATCGAATCATGCGAGGTCCCCATATTACTGAAAAGAAATTTTACATCTTGTGTTGCTTGTCAGATTTATGTAATTTGTTTAAAGGTGCTTTAAAGTCAGAAAAGAAGAAGAAAAACGAGGCAGGAGAATTTACAAAGACTTTTCCCGAGTCGACGTTTCCAGAAATTGTGTTCGAGAGTCGAGAATCAATGAAAAAGTCTATTAAAAAGATTGAATTTATGTTATCTTATGTTAAAGACATTTTAAGTGTATGACAATAAATAAATAAATAAATAAATATGGCATACTCTGTACAACCGCAATTTATCTAGACTTTAATTTATCAGTTTCTTGAAAAAATTGTGAAAAAACATGACAGATTGATATATATTGATTAATACGAATAATTTCTGAATTTTTATTAAATCAATAAATTCCAGTCCTATCCAATAATATAAATTAATGTTCCATAGTTGAAATTCTGACAGCAAAATGTATTTATTAATGTGCGGACTGACGTGGATACAAATCTCTACCGTTACGCTAATTTTGTTCCCACGACATTAGCAATTTCATTCAAAACTAAATGGGTTCTAGTTGGTAATTCGTAATATTATCCGCTCTTACATGCCGCCGGCATGCACTACCGCAACGATGGCTTCCTGTCATATGATAACAACGTTTTTTTTTGTTTTTTCTATATCTATTACAATCGTCCTACTAGGTAAAAACAGTTCTAATGAATGTTGTTACGTAACCTGTTACAGGTGCTGTTCATTCCGCGTTCTCGTTTGAATAAGCTGGTGGACCAGTCCCAACTTCCTCTGGAGCTCGGTGGAACATTCATTTATAACCATGAGCTGTGGATGGAAAATCGAATAGTAAGTAGTAAATTTAATTTTAGGTGAAGTAAATCGATACAGATTTCAAAATTAAGTACTGTTTACAACGTTTTGAAAACATCTCGTTCTGTTTGAGAAAAGTACCGTAACCGTGTTTTATTCTTTTTTTGTTTGGCCCAAAATTGGTATCTTGTCTTTAGATTTTGTAAAGATTGTTTTTATGGTTGTTACATTGTATTTTACAATTTTGAAATTTTTAAAATCTTTAAAATATTTAATTATATTATTAATTAAACAAATATTTACTATATATAGAAGTCCCAGTAATAAGCATTTTTTTTTTTATTTTATAACGCTTGTTAACGTATTCATACTGCCACATCTATTTCTTAATTGAAAATTTCTCTAATACATTATAACTCAAAATGAACAATTCTGCTTCTCTGAATATTTATTACAATGAAATATTACTGTAGCGTACTAAAAAAAACTAGCTCTTAGAAAATGTTTAAATGTTTTCTTTGACATGGGCTGTTAGATTGTCATCCGATACTCCTTCTAATACATTTGCAGATGAAAAAGAAGTAGATTTATCAGAATAAGTCTATTAATGTGCAAATAATATACTTTCCCCTTGATGTGCAAGAATTACTATTTTTTTATTTAATTTTTTAATTTCAAATTAAAAGTAATACTATTTAAATGCTGCAAAGAAGCATGCACAAAGGTTACCTAGAAGGGTCTTTAAGAATTACCTTAAAGTTCATCGGACGTTTTAAATTGAATAGGTTCTTAAAACTAACGGTAGAACATAGAATCAATTCCAATCACCTTAAGCAAGAAACTACCGGTTATTAAATACTAAAATATTGCATGTAGATGCTTAAGGAAGCGTAATTTGTATAAATGCATCAGTACTCTTATACATGTGCACATCTACATATAATTAAGGTGCTTACTAACGTGTTTTTTATCATTCCCACGCTTATACGGTTATTTCGGAATGTTTAAAAACTTCTATCCTTCAATAAAATCCATTGAATTAATAAGGTTCAACCACTTGAATATCTCGTTGCAAGTGTACATTAACACCTTATGACGTAATGCTTTGACAGCGTAACCGTCGAACGTGCCTCATAGCGTATTTGTCAATGCATGTGATCGAAGAAAAAGTTTCTCGTTGACGTATGATAATTTAATCGTAATTGAAGACCTCCCAGTTCCGTATGTTGCAGCGTTCCTCAAAGGCACTTTCATGGTAACTCCAGTAGATTCATGTCCATACATTTGCATACACCTACCGTAAAGGAACGAGAAAAACTTGTTATGCGATGAAGAATCAATATAAAAATTCGTTAAAATTTAAATAAGTCGTTTTTTTTTCAATCCTACAAAAAGCACAAATAATAACATAAAGTTCCTTGAATATTAAATTGCGCACGTAGTTATAATATCTGCATATACACTTGATACAATTTTTATTAATTCCATTGGTATATTGTACTACATACACAGAGAAAGGGGTACTGTAAAATTAGCCACGATTGTGGTATGCTGTCTTATAAACGATAGTTACAATTAAGAGAGCTATCGAGGCTAGTTGGAGTATATTTGTGGTGCGACGAATTCCATAAAGTGATGGTTATTGCAACGATATTTAGCAGTAAATAAAATATGGTGGTAGATCGATGGGATTTATATTGACTAATCGCGCATATTATCACAGTAAGTTTACCCGTGTTGCTTCCTGAATAGGGTGTGATGGCCGTTTTGTTGATCACAGCAGCTCTTAACTACCTTTGCACGCAAAAATGATAAAATTTGAAATGAAACAGCCTGTATACTTCAGCACATTCAGATTATACTTAATTTAATTTTCTGGTCCAAAATAATTGACTTGTTAGTATTCGTTATCCTGGTTACAAAAAAATTGAATTTCTATTTTTCAATCTAGTGTGGCATTGATTTTATCAATATCTTCCTAATTGTCAACATAATAACAAGAATGTATGCAAGAACTAGCATTACTCTCTTTTGTTTTATGCGCCTACTAGCACGCAACAAAATACACTCTGACAGCTTTTGTTTCATAGAAAGTGATTTTCTTAATGGAACCTCATAAGTCCTATTTGAGCCTTAGTTTTAATGGGCAATTTTTGCTGGTTCATATGATACTTCGTATATGGAACCGTCCTGGAATTGCTTGTGCCCGACGTTTTAAATCGCAATGGACATCTTCAATGCATCTACTGTTGCTGTTAACCCAAAACTGAAAAATTAACTATTTTCAATAAATTCTAATCAGGGCAACACGAATGCCTATCAAATGCTTTGTTTCGGCAATGTAAAGAGGACAAGCACGGGACGTTACGAAGAACATCCCTAATTATGAAAAACTTACCCTTGAAAAGCTGAAATCCAATCATAAAATCGTGGTACCTGCCAAGGGAAACACTACTATGGTATTGGAAAGTAATGGCTATAAACAAGATCCTATCCTTGCCCCAAGGTGGTTCCTACAATTCCTACAGACTCCTAAAACGCGATCTTACAACACGAATTAAACGTTCCATTATCAAATCCATAAATTCCTTATCAATCCCTCCTGAAATCACAAATCATTCCTTTACGTCCTAACGTTAATACCATAAACAATTCCACCTACCTACGCCCTCCAAATACTTCTCCCCATCCTAAAACCTTATACTGGTAATAGTGATTCCTTTGTCCAAAGCCGCAAACGTTTCCTTTACAGACTGAGTGGACTTACAATAGATATCCAGAATTTACTTAGTTAATTTCGACGGGAAATCTTTGTTTATCACAAACCGGCACATATGGGATTCCTCCCTACATGTCTTTTCACACCATGATCCTGCACAAATTGACGATGTTATAAATTACTTAGCTCTTGGTTATGGCCACATTCGAACTTAATGGCTGTCCAAAGAATTATCTCATGTTACCGAAACCCTAACCAAGAATAACTATCTCCGACACCAGACCCAGCACACCATAAACGAACACCTACATCCTAGATCTAACATATCCAAAACATAACCCTCCTTATCAATCCAGTGCCAACTTACCCTACATCCTAGACATAACCGACCGTTTAGGAAAAGTCTTGTCTAAACGCAACATCAAAACTCTTTTAGACTCCAAGCTTTCAGACTTCTTTCCCGTCGTTAATGGTAATTCTTTCGAAGCTCCTGGTATTTATCGCATTCCATGCTCAACCCTTGGGTTGCAAAACATGAGTGTTGTACTCAGACGTCGAGCATAGCTGGCTGTGCACTTGCTCAGCATAGGCTGAAAACTGCCACAACCGTCATGCCTGAACCGTTCAACTTTAAGTCAGCAGTAGCCACAGTATCAGCTTTATTAATGTCCCTTGCGAATGAGGGCCAAATATCAACTAACAGTTCCAGGACGTGGTACCAATCCAAAACTAATCAATGTGTAGACTGTATTTTTGTTTATTTTTTCAAACATGCTTGATAAAGGTCCCTATAAACACATCTATAATTCACAAGAAAAGTATTATTTATTGTAATATTTAGCGTATTAATAATTGCTTGCACTAGAGTAAGATCAATATGTATACAGGGTGTCTCCCCGTTGAGTTGCATAACTTCATAGGGTTATTCCTTGTATCAAAATTAGCAAAACACTTCCAGTCAGCATTCTAATTCTCAACCGTTTTCGAGATATGGGTGGTCAAAAGCGCTGAAAGTCACTGGTTACGGTGACTAATTTAGATGAATCATGGACGCATTTGGCTCGAATTTCGGCATGAAATGGTTGCTAAGGAACGATTAACTTAAATTACAGCCTTACTTCTACAATAATAAGCAGAAATGGTTAAGTTTTAATGATTTTAATAAACAAATAATGCCGTAAACATTTAAAGCTGCTCAAAATGGCGACCCTGGACTGCCAAACACAACTCTGCTCTTTGACTCAGTCCTCCTATCCAGTTGACATTTTCCATGTTTCCACGAACTTCCTGAAATGCCCGATGGATTTTACCTACCAGTTCTTCTTTGGTAGCCGGCTTCTCTTGTTCATAATGATGGTCTTAACATTTTCCTAGAGAAAAAAGTCGAGAGAGGTTAAGTCCGGCGAGCGCGGGGGCCATGTGATAGCTCCACTCCGCCCTATCCAGCGGTTTGGAAACGCAGTGTTCAAAAAGTCGGTTACCACCCTTCCATAGTGTGCCGGACACCCGTCAGGAACAAACCATATCCTATTACGGCCGTTCAAGGGGATATCTTCAAGAAGAATGGGAATGTCTTCTTCTAGGAATCTCCTGTAGATATGGCTAGTCAATGTTCCACGAAAGATTTTCGGTCCCCGGATAACATTTCCGATGATTCCTCCCCACACATTAACCGAAAATCTGTGCTGAAATCTACTTTCTGACAAAGCATGGGGATTTTCGTCGCTCCAGATGTGCGTGCTCGTTATGTGAGTTGTTAATCTCATCACGAGTGAAGGTAGACTCATCAGCGAACAAAGCAATTGGGAGGAGATATCCTGGTTCTCTAGGATCCACGAGCAAAATTCTTCCCGTTTCGCATAGTCTGCAGGTAAGAGATTTTGTACTTGTTGTACGTGGTAAGGATGTAGCCCATTTTCACGTAAAGTCCTGTGAATCGACGCTCTTTTCTGTCCTGTGGTGGCAACCATTCTTCTTATGGTGGTTCTCCGATTCTCAGAAACTTCATGAAGAACAGCTTCAGTGTGGTTTCTTCGCGCAGGCTCTCGCTCATTAGTCTTTTTCGGGAAGGATCCTGTTTGCCGGAGCGATATGAAAGAGTTCATGATGGTTGTCCGACAAGGATGTCTTCGGTTCGGGTAGGGTTCTGCGTACTTTCTTGCAGCTGCTGAAGCGTTTCCCCCACAATAGCCATATAAAAATATCATGTCGGCGTACTCTTCCTTCGTAAATAGAGGCATTTTTAAAGCTTCTACGAGCGAAATCCAAAACTGTCAAAAATACAACAAAACTACTTACATGACAACTGTCAAAAAGCCTACGTCAAGTGCATTGGATCTAAATAAGTTATCAGTCGAGCCAAATGCGTGATTTTCAGCGCTTTTGACCACCCATATCTCGAAAACGGTTGAGAATTGGACCTATGCTGACTGGAAGTGTTTCGTCAGCTAATTCGAACGCTAACTTTATCTCGGATAGTTTCCAAAGAGACAGTGCGCAAATGGAACTATGTGCTCACAAAGTAATCTTTCGATTTCGAGTTCAAACCGAGTATGAATTCATAACAACCTCTTACGGTGTAGGTAATATCTTCTGCTGCATGTCTAGCAGTAATACCTATTTTGTCATTTCATTAGAATTAACATTCATCCTTCAATATTAAGCGAACTTTTGAAAAGAAAAGATTGAAAAAGGAAAAATAAAAGTGATTTGATTCCTCACAAACCCTCTAATAATATTCAGGTGACCAGTTTCGTCCTGAACACATCATCAGGCAACTAAGAAAACAATCATACATAAGAATGTACAAAGATAACAACAAGTAACAGTAAATTAAAAGGATAAATGAAAATTATCAATAATTACATTAAAAGAAACCTTCCATAATTAAAAGTACAGATACTATTAATTATGTAAAACTTTTGCAAGCAATAAGTAATCACTACAGCTAAAAATGGTTCTCTTTTTTTTCTAAATCACAATTAATGGAGTGTTACTTCTTAGTTTTCTCAAGTATGGATGAATTGGTTTTATTAATTTTAGAAATAAGGTAATGACTACAATGAGAGCAATTATATAACTTTTAACAACACATTTTCAAAAACAATGAAGCAGGCTTAAAAACAGAAAACTATATTCAATCTATGAAGAAAATATGATTTCAGAAAAAAGCACTATAAAATTATATACAGGGTGTATCAAATAAAAAAGTAAATTTTGCTTAGGTGTTAACTACACGACATATAAAGCACAAACCCACCGAAATCGGATTTCATCATTAAAGAATAAAAAAGAGTAAAATTTAGAGCCAAAATTTTTTAGTCCGGGCCGGGTGGAAGGAAACGTCATGTTAAGCACCCGCTAAACGTGGTATTATGTATAAATACATTGCACTCATTTAGTATTATTCTTAATGGTATGCCGTAAGTTCGTTTAACGTCATTCTGAATAAATAAAGACCCTTGTAAAAATAGCAAAACTGAGGCATTTTAAATTTCTTCTTGTTATAAAATAAACATTCCTTATTTGTTAAGAGCATTCTACGTAAGTCTACAAAGTATTATTTTTAATATCCTGATAAGACGTTCGAGTTTCACCGGATATGCGAGTTCAGTAGTTACAAAAAACGTAAATATTTTTCTTTTGCTTTGTCGAATCGAATGTTAGTTGTTAATAAACGGTACCACATGAATCTGAGTTACTTCTTTTGAATTTATTTAATCATATAACGCAAAATGAATTGAATCGAATTACACAGAAATAAATGTAGATACAGAAACTTTGCAAACACGCCTTTTTACTATGATATCGCGCGAAAATGAATCTATACATTCCCTGCGCTTTTGCCGATGCATCAAGCTTCGATTTTCTTTATATGAAATCATGATGGTCCTGAAAAGGATCGTTTTTTCGAGACGGGAAGAATTTAAAAAGAATTTAAATAAAATGTTCGAAGTGGCTTGCACTCCAAGCGGCGATCCACACAAAACTAACAGCGGTAATGGCTGAATGATAGTGGTATGTGGGGGTATACTCGGGACAGCATTAAGGTTGGGCACAGGTGCGGCTCTAGCCCACGGCATTTATAAAATATTTTTTTTCTCGTTAATGCTTACAGATAGACCCCCTTTGCATTAAGACTTTTTGATTGTATATGATTACAGCTGCTACATATTATTATATTTACCTCTATATCTGATACACCCTGTATATACTGACTTCAAATATATGCAAACATATCACCATGAATAACCGATCACTCCACACTACACGAGATTTTATTAATTCGGGACAATTGTTTTGGGATCACGTGGATTCCCATTATCAACCGAATACCAAATGAATTAAGTAAGCATAAAAAAATACCTATTACCCAAAAATGCACCGCCACCTCCGCCTAAAAAGGAAAGGTGCCTTTTCTGCGCCTGCTTCACCCTTCGAAATATAAAGAATTAGCGACAAATGTGAACCTTCCTACTCCCATAAATCTATCAAAATTGAGTGGTGAAGGGATGCCACTTCCCGATTCAATAAGTTATTTTAATGTTTTTTCATATACACATATGGTTTCGTATGCGTCTAACTTGTTTGGTGATTATATATTTTTCATTAATTCTATATCAATTCTATGTTCGGTGTTGTTTATATGTTGCACATATGTGGATAATTCAAGTGTTCCATAGCGATAACTTGCTATGTGTTCCTTAAACCTAGTTCCGATCGCACGCTTTGTCCGCTACGACGGATTTTGTAAATGACCGATCGTTCCTAATTGATTTTGCAATAATTGTATATTTTTATTAACTGTAAACACTCAAATAAACTATCGCAATTTTAAGTATAATTTAGATATGGACGGTAGGAGACTGATGTATAATTGTGATAGCACTACCATAATATCAAAATAATCAAATATATTTATGGCACGCTATGACCACGCGAAATCACTTAAATATAGTAAAGGAAGGATTTGTCGCTTCTTCCCTACGCCCAGCCGTAGAGTTTATCCTCATCATTCCAATACTGGTGGCTCTGCCTAATAGAACGAATGATACAACGTATGCGCATGCATGAAGTAAGGCGAGTGGGAACACTTTCTGCCGCGTCGTAAAGTAAGCAACAGTTGCGCATCATTTGCTATGTGCAGTACAGTTCTGTTCAAGAATCTAATTGCTTTAATTAGCGATAATTTTCAGACATAAATAATTACTAAAGACTAGGATATGGTAAAAAAATATAACTTCTTTTTTTTATTATCATTTAGTTCAATCTGTTTTTTTTCTCGTATATCATTTCCTTTCGAGATGTAGCATAATTGTACATATACCAGAGGCAAGACAGTTATTATATCAATTTCACCATATATCACACAAATTTCTATTAACTAACTTATATTTATACTGAAGCTTGTTTTCCAATTTATTCTAATTTAGATTGCCAACGTCCTTAGGGGACATAAAAACATATAGTATATTAGCTAACTTTTGAAAAGAAAAAAAAATAGTAATAACAAAGAGAAGTTAATTGCTTGAAAAAGTTGTCCTTTTAGACAACGAAACGATCGCCCTAAAAAAATTAAATTAGATGAAATTATAAACGTGTTACTTTATACGACCTAAATGACAAATTAAATTACAAGATATAAAAACAAGATTAAAGATCAAAATTAAATCAAATCAGCGAAACGATAACTTATATTTAAAAAATCTTCAATAATTTTTGTGGGCTCTATTTCTATTAAAATAGTTCTGATACTCTTAACATTTTAGTGCCCACACTGTACATTTACAAATCCAATAGCACTCATACCACAAGCACATACATTTTAAACTAAATTTTGGCATCAGTCTGCTAATGAAATAAAACCACAGAAAGGAAAGAAAACATTGCACTAATAGTAATGTTAGTTGTTGTACTTTCAAAATGCGTTAATAATTATTCAGAGAACTTCACATGAGTGTTAATTTACTCTGCCCATAACCAATCTTTAATAATAAACACAGAAACTGCAAATTTAATATTGAATATCTTATATTTAGAACAGAGTGCTAATACATAAGATCTTCGGCAATAATTCGCATTTATCTTACATTAGTTAAATAGCATAATATTAATTATTATTAAGTTAAGAGTATCAAAATATTACATTATGAGTATATTCTTCTAATGTAAGAAACTGAAAAGAATTTGAACGGATTCTACTTTAACTAGGTAAAACTGCTAGTAATTCAATACTTTCATAAAATTCTACCAACGTTTGTATATAGTAAAAAAAAAAAACAAATAATATCGGTATCTGTATCTGGCGATAGTTCAAAGGATCATATTTGCTTTCCCGAGTCAAAGAAGAATTTCTGTAACCATCTGTTCGCTCATTTTTACACAGATCATATCCTTACATCCGCGTAGAATTAAACTTTGTTAACATTAATCTTCTCTCAACGTCGTTGTAAAAAAACAGCAATTTCAACATCATTCTTTAATTCTTTAGTAGCAGCGACGTGAATTTATGATGGGAAATCGAATGGAATACCAGTTTTCTAACAGTACCTACCGAGTAAATACCACAGTTTAAAGTAGACCCATGCTTCTTAATCACTTCCTTTAGTATGTCGTTGTACGATCTTATTGATTTCTCTTCGGAATTGTTAACTACCGCATCTTCGAGATCGCCAACAGCAAAACGTAAAACTTGACCTACAAATAACTGTACACAACTTTCTTGTCAACCGTTCTTGGCGATTTCACAAAGATGGGAGGTTACCGGATATAACCGCAGCGATAATTATAAAGTTATAACGCAAAAATTAAATATTCATAAAGGAGCTAACGAGAAAGTAATTTTTTGAAAGTACCTTTCAAAAAAATGAAGTATTTTTTTTTGCTTTCACCATGCATATATTTTAGTAGAACGATGTCATCTACAAATATACTCTAACAATCCTTTGATGAGTTAATACATTCCTTTCGTTCAGTAATCCCAAGAATTATGATTGAGTTGGCATAATATTTTTTACGCTGTTATTTAATGTATAAGATTCGGAGCCTTGACCTGCGAACCTTGTGAATGAAATGAATTAGTCAATGTTATAACACTTGTGAGAAATTCTTTTTTTAAAAGTTATTGTTTAATAAAAGAATAAATAATTCAGATATACGTTTTATAAGATTTGATTCGGTTCCTGAACACAGAGTAATGTCTGGTGTCGCATCTTTTTAATGTTGCTTAGATACAATAAAAAATACAATCAACATAATGTGATTGATTACAAAAAAAAATCATGTGTTAAAAATCTTTCAAACGATCATATATAAATAAATTGAACCAAGTATACTAAAATATTGATGAGAAAACAATTATAACTTACTAGCTAAATCGGCATTTATCATCCAGTCTACTGCCGCCGCTAGGGCCTATTGTAGAGTGGGTGTCACCTTAAAGTTCATCCAACAAATCCAAACCCAAGTCCCTTAAGGTAACTTGGAATCTTCTTGAACGATATGTCTTCTAGGAGAGGCCAACCTCCCCAAAAACAAACAGCTGATTCTAGGATAGTGGCTCAACTGCCTCCGCATCTTCCAAACACATTCGGTCATCAGAGAGCCCGATTATCTGCAGTGACCTGTAAAGACAAAAACAATTACTTTGATACATCTGCAGTCAAGTTCAAGTGGTTTCTTTGTTCTGACATGATCAGATGAAATGTACTCCTTCGCTTTTTACTAAATTAAAACAATTATTCCAATATTGGTTAAATTTCTGATTTGCGCAGAAACTGATTTGCTGTTTGGCTATCGCAGGTGCTATCCCAATACCATCTTCTGGTCCTTGAAATTAAATCGCAAATCCTTTTCTCGCAAGGGTGTCTACGACCTCATTTCTCCGAAAGAGTAAATGCCTGGACGCCTGGCAAAATCAGGGATAGATTACTAACCATCCCAAATATTTATATATAAATATTACGCGCCTTTAGTGCTTTCGACACCAACTGATTTTTATTGCTTTGGATCTGATATTTCTATTCAAAATCTCTCTAGCACACATCCCAATAGCATAGATCTCAGTCGTCATTCAAAGTCAAAAAATTGTTGCGTGTTGTCCAGAGTTGTAGGATTTATTTTATATTGTATGGCAAAAGATATCTGCACCTACGCCCTGCTCTGTCCTCGAAACATCCGTAAACCAGCAGATGTCTGCTTATAATTTTTCGTTGCCTCTACGTTCTTGCTGTTTGGAAATATGTTAGTGAAATATCTATTGAACGTTAGTCGTGTACATATCATGTCCACTGACATGACATGTAATCATGGCATTTCCATCATGCCATCGGAAGTGACTGATTCCAGCAGCTTGTTGGCCACGCAAACTTGAGTATCAAGCGATTGTTCCACTGTATGCCACAAGCGAAGTATAATTAATCTGATAACACTGCGTAGGCTTTCACGGCCGGTGTAACTATAACTAACAGGTTCTTGCGGGTTTCGCCGTGTGTCAAAACTTTCGCTCGACGTTTCGCTGTTCATACTGACAGCTTCTTCAGGATGTTCAGGAACTGGTTCAGTTATCCTGAAGAAGCTGTCGGTATGAACAGCGAAACTCGAGCGAAAGTTTTGACACACGACGAAACCCGCAAGAAGCTGTTAGTTATAATTAATCTTTCCTTTCCACAATAATGTACAAAGATGGTACATCGTGAAGGCCAGTGACGGAAAGGAAGACATTGTTTTCGTCATACTTGCAATCCTTTATGTGGATGTAAATCTTGCTGTGGTTCTAGCTTGCTGCGCTTTCTGCCGCCAAACTATAGCTCCACAGGATGTAATTGAACGTACGACCATTACACAAAACCAGTGAACTAGCATTGGAAATAACCCCCAAGGACACCCACATATTCTTAGCAGGTCCATGAGGATAGTTTTGCCATGTGAGTTATCTTTCCCAAATATAGATTCCAGATTAGGGTCTTATCAAATAGGATGCTAAAATGTTTTTCATTATATGCAAATGCAAGTTCCACATCTTACATAATGGATGGTAACTGCGTCGACTGATTTGATTAGGCTTAGCAGCTAATAAATTGCAATTATTGTTTGACTATTAGTTAATTTATAATCAAGTTTATATTTAGTTTTACATTGCTGAACACAATGAATATTACAGAGCATTATTTGCCGTAATTATATTGCAATTTATGTGTGCAGCGTGATTCGTAATAAATTTTAAATCTCACAATATCTATTTCGTAGCATAAAGGCTTTTGACGGTTACAAGGAATCACACTAACGGGCGCACTAGCGATAACTTCCGAGTATAATACTCCTAATAATCTATTTATTACTTCTTTGCAATTTACTGCTCAATAAGCACCACGACGGCATTATTGCAATAAACGCACCTTTAAAGTAGTTAATTTTTAAATCTCTCTTAATAGACGCAGTTTTGTGCCTCATACCACTGCAAGCTGAATTATCAGAGAAAATAAGCAGTTTTAAGATTTATTATAGAAACGTGCGCGGAATAACAATTTTCTTGTAAGCGATTTTTTATATTTTTACCACAAAGTCGGTTAGCAAAGAAATTACGTGACCTGTGGTTTCATGTTATTACCGTGTTATTTCCGAAGACCTTAAAGAATTGCTATCTTTGAATATGTGAATTAGAGTTGGATTAAATTTATTTGCATGGTTTATAGTTGGTGGTAATTAATTTAAAGTAACACAAAAAATAACAGGACTTGGCACAAATTAAGATAAGTTAACCATAAACAAGTTTATAATTAAAACGAAGTGGTTTAGAACATGTTATAATTAATCGAAGCGGTTTCAGAGTCTCTATTTGCGGCTTTGTAATTAAAATATAGAGGCTTCTTACACCCAACTCATCTTAAGTTAACAGTTACGCTAAGCCACCTCTCTTGATGGAACTACTAATAAACCAACGCTTGTTTGCTGTGTTATTACACAGAGATGTGCAAAGCAAGAAAGGATAATATTATACCCGTTTGTAATTACTGCTTTAAGACCTATACAGTTCTATTTGTAAAAAGGGCATGTGTTTAAAATGCTTAATGCATATGTTAATTCGATAATAGTAGTAATAATGGATTATTAGTTTTGAAATTTGTTAAAATCTTTATAAACTAATGTCCAGATAATACAAAGTTTCATACATTCTACTTTTACAAGCAAAAAATTTCTTGTAATGTCCTCCGCTTTCTAAAGTTGTAAGCAGTAAATTTGCATTTGCTTATTTTCTGAAATAAACCCAAACAAAGAACGTTAGGTGAATGTACCGTCTGTACTACTTAGGACGTACTCAATGAGTCCAACTGATTCAACCAAGAGACAGAATAGTGGAAAAGCATCCAAAAAGAATAGAAGCTCTTCTTTTTTCTGTCTGAGCTTTCGTATTTATTGATTACTTCATCAGAAACACTATCAGAGAGTGCTATACAGTTCATTTATAATTAATAGTGTCAATGAACATTTCAATTAATAACTTTATGGTGGGAAAGCTGAGACAGGCAAATACACGTCCAACTAGATATACTCTTATCGTCAAAATTTAACTATAGTATAGGAAAGCAGAGAGTAGGAAAGAGCGCGCCGCTTTAAAATAGAAACAGACATATAGCCGTGTTTCCCACAACATGCTTAACGCTCAACGGACAGTATAAAAATAAAATAATAAAAATTCCTTGCCACTTTATTTTAATTTGCGGTCATAATTCTTCTGTATTGATAGCATAAAGGATATTTCATAATAGAAGCCGCAATTCCATAATATCTCATATGTGTTCTATGAGTACGAGATCTTGTGTGTTATGGAAACAAATTTACATTGTTTTCGGCTAAGGAAACATAGTTTGTGGCTCTATGTGTGTATGAATGGAGGGTAATTACTCTGCGACCTAAGAGATCTATTGTGTCCCCTATTCTTGCTGTTTTACAGCTGGTCTTCCAGTCCTATTCCTTTCAGAAAATACAGAATATGAGAAGGCCCCAGGTTAGTGAGGTAAGTTTTCCTTTTCGATTCCATATGCTCCCAGTGCCTCAGGTGCTCTTGCAGTTTGCAATGACTTGATGATATCCTTGTTAGTATATCAATATTGTTCTCTCTAACTCAGGTTGGTGCATTCTGCAAATCTCTTCTAGTTATAGTTTTCCAGAAGAGTTTTAGTTTGTCTCATTCCCTGAAAAAATTCTGGCGATAATTAGATTTCCTCTACCCCATTTCACTTTTTTAGTTTCTTCAATATTGTACTGCTGCGTATCCCTCAAAGGAATTTAAACCCTAAGAATGGCGTTGTCAACCCTCTGGCAAGATTATCCGTTGCTTCGTTTCCTTCTACTCCTGTGTAACCTGGAATCCAGGAAGATTACATTGTTCCTTCTGCCTATCTCGTTTAATTTCCCCAAGCCTTCCTAAATAATCTTCGAGCTGATTTCGTATGAGCTCTTCGCTTTGCCTAGCAGATATAATGATAATCTCCTACTTTCGATAATTCCTTCGAACTTTCCCCAGGGAAGTACTCGAATATATTCCCAAGCTTTCAAAATACTTAATTCTAGGCTCATATTCCAGTTCCTTCAGCCACTTTGGTACCATTCGCATTGTCATTTTTTTGATATGCCGTCTCGGGTTTGATCATTGTTAGGGGATTGTGGCCTGTGCCTAGTAGTTCCTTCCCTGATCATTCTGAGTATGGTTCTTTTTGCCACGTTTTCTACTACAATGCAGAGAGGAGTAAGAATCAGCATTACCTCGATAGCTGTTGTTGGGTAGGTTCCCATAGCCCCAGTTGCGAATACGCATCCTAATCTTTGCACTTTGGAGAGAAGAGCTGGCCAGATTAGTTTTTTGCGCCAAGCTACTGATCTATAACAGATGATCAGTCTCACTATCGCTGCGTACATCCAAATCAGTGGTTTTGGGATGCATCCCCACATTTTCCCGCAAAGTTTTTGCACACCATTAGGGCTTTTTGGCCTTATTGGTTAGTTCAAGTTCAAAGTGTCTATATTTATTTATCTTGACTTTTATGGTCTTAAGGTTGGATATATTTTCATTAGTGAAAGCTATTGAGACAGCTTTAGTGGGGTTAGCATTAAGCTTCACCAATTCACTCCATATTCTCGTGAAGTTGAGTCCTTTCGAGTCTTGAATTACGTCATAGAAGCTATTCTCAAATTTGCCTTACGTATTGCTGTGTACTGATTGAACTAAATGAAAAAGAAAAATGATTTTAAATATGAAAAGAAAAGAAAATATTAGCTAGAAAATAAAATATTAATATTGAACAAAAGAACTATTAACCTCAGAGTTACCCTCGCAAATTAAAACTTGAATCTAACCACGAAGAGTAAATTGTGAGTGAATGAAATCAGGCTTCCTTAATTACCCGAAAAATTGAAAAGGTTTAAAATAAAATAAAAGGACAAATTTTTAACCCAGTGACGCTAATTAACAACCATTTTATTTCAACAACGGGTTAAATTACAGATTGTGCAGAAAAAACCTTGAACTGAAGGTTCTGGCCTAAAATAAAAACTGCACTTGACTCTAAATTAAAATAAGACAATGCTATTTCTTATGCAAAGCAAAAGTTTTGTTTGTTCAGGAAGATTATCCAAAATACACTACCTTTAAATTTCTATCCAGGTGGTTTCACAAATTAAAATAAACTAAGCGTGGACAATTAAAGAAATTAAAAAAAAATGAAAAAACTAATTGTAAGAACAATGCTTCTACTCACCCAAACGAGGTGATTGATAAATAGAAATGAAACAGCAAAAATGAATAACGGAAAGTTAACTCTTTAAAATATAATGAGAGAAAAAAACTAAAATATATCTTCCTAAACAAAAATAATAATTGATCTTATATCTATAAAGTGCACAATTTAATATATTAACAATTATTATCATAAAAGTTCCTTGGTTGACTAAATAATTACAGAATTGCAATATTAAATGAATTACAAAATGGCAACAATGATATACAAAAGTACGTCTACTCACGTCAATAGTCAAACAAGGAAATCCTTAACAAAATTCAACAACAGTTTTTCTTACAAAAATCCCTCTCTCAAAATCGTACAACGCAGACGTATAACAATGGGACAATATTCAACAGAAAACGCATTAAATCAGCACAAGCGACCAATAGACAAATTTAATGAATGGAAAAATTAAAAAAAACTTAACACTAAATAAATTAAAATGATACAATAAACTATTTAATTAAACTTATACAAAACAAACTCAAAACTGTGAAAACTCTCGGCAAATTAAAAATCAGCTGTTTAAGCAAAGAAAACAACCATAACAAGCAAAACATGCAACTTAAAATACACTCAGCGAAATGGGTTGTCTAACCACAGCAGTATATAAAAATATGATGAGCATATCATTGGCAAGGTATGTCTAGATCAGCCAACGCGCATTAATAATTTCAACCGTTCACTACAACTACTTCCTGGGTTGGTCTTCTATATTACTTGAACAGATTTTTAGAGTTACTTTGCCTTCAGAGAAGTGAATCTCTAAAAGGAGGAGAGCTCCTTCTTCTACACTTTCAATGAAGTTTTCGTCTGGCTTTCTTTTGTTAGTTCCATTCCTGTATCGATTCTGCCCTTTTAATTTGATTTGTTCAGTCCTGGGCTGGTAATGACAATCCACGCATTCTCGAAACGAACCAATTAATAAACCGATGTAGTGAAGAGTGAAGAATAATAAGTAAATACTGATTTTTTTCGTACGCAAGCCGTAAATAACAGAAGAATAGAAGGCCTTGTATTCTTTTTGTTACTAGTTGTGCTGTTTTCAATTCAATTACTGCTCCAGAATTACAATTTAGCATTAAAAAATACCTGCATACATACTCGCCGTTCAACAAACGATACAAGCAATATTGATGTTTCTAAAAGTATATTACCACTTGCCTTTTATGGTTCAGGTAATTAAAGAAAAGATAAATAACGTTTTAAGAGTTTCCCTTTAATATACACGAAACGTAATTGGATATAAATCAATTGTTACTTTTTCTGCAATACCCAATGTTTATTAACGCATATAAGCATGTAGGCACATCGAGTAATAGTCGTTACTTTTTTTATTTTATAGAAAGTGGAGGAATATTTAGCGGACGGCGCTTGCGTTCTTAAGAACCTCGACGACTTGTACCAGCATCTGCTGCGCGGGCGACTGATGAGGCCGAGCGAAGTGGAAATGACTCTTAACAACAGCTCCGACCTCATAGATACGTCGAAAATTATGAGTCACGATACCCTGGAGAAAGGTAAAATTTATGAAAGGTATATTATGACGTCCACCTCGGCACTTTTATTTATTAACCACGTAAGCTAGCACTTGACCCAGCATTTTGTCAAACACGTGCGCTAGCTTTGGGAATTTGCGATTACCGCATCAAAATATCACGTATGCAATGCGAAACTGCTGCATGTTTTCGCAATTTATCTTCTAAACGGTATTCAGGTTATTTAGGATGAGCAATGTTATCTTTTGATAAGTAATCCACTGCATTCAAATCGTCTTAATTGACCATTTCGCTAACAAACACCTGCTTGGAAACCTGTTTGTTTATCCAGATAAATATGTTGAAAGACTACCGTTTATACAAAAAAATATATGGTGATGCACCTCATTAACTTCTATGTGTGACTCACAAATAGAAACCTCTCTATGAGGACATATAGACATTTGGTTGTCAGATTGTTTTAATTAACATCAATATTCATTTCTAACGCATTTAGGGGAAAACTCTTTTATCACTACCTATTGTATATAGCAGGCGTAAAACAAAACATTTTTTAACAAGCAACTATCCTTCAAAGTACTCCCTATTCTATATAATACACTGGTCCTACCATTTGTTTACTTGTCATAAACATCTGAAAGACCATTTTTTTCACTGCGTTATTCAGCTCTAAATTTGACTCAAATTTTCGACTTCTTAGTACTTTTTTGATTTAAAAAATCATCTGAAGATCATATGGAGCAAAGTTAGATGAGTAGAGGCAGCAAAACCATAATTTCCGGCTCTAATTCTTCATCTAGTTGTTGACAAATCGCTAATCGGCTGTAGGCCGGCGTATTGTCGTAAAGCAAAATCCAAGCGATGGTAATGTCTTAATAATGCGGTCGTTTTTCCCTAATTTTGTTTTAAGGTTTCTCAAAATGCATTAGAGCAGTACTCCCCAGTTACTGTATGCTGTCTAAATACAATATGATCTGATAACTCCCCATTTGCTAAAAAAAGAAAATAGGTGCATATGCAGTTTCAAGCATTTCAAAAGTTTTAGTTGGATTTTTATCCAACCGAACACAAAATTTTATTTATATATCATATTTGTCTTCCACTCTCATTTTTTCGATGGTTACGTACTGTCAATTCAATAATTAGTTTGTAATAAAAAAAACCTATTTGCGAAAAAAATATATACAGGATGGACCACCACATTTGCGTCGGTCAATTTTTTTTTTGTTAAGGGTTATACAGGTTCAGAAGGAGCACATTTCAAAATTATTTTGAAGTATACAGGTTGACTCAAAGAAAAACCACACATTACGCACCAAAGTTGTGAAAAATTAAATGGAACACCCTGTATATTATGACATATTTAGATAGTACAGACTAAATAAAGGCAAGTTAGTGTTAGGTTTCTTATGCCTAACTCAACTTGTTTACGAGATAATTAACTATCCTTCAAATTGTAGACCAAAATTGAAGAGCCATGCCTGTCATGCATATTTAAGTTAGAGGTTTTAAACTGGATTTATTTTTTAACTAAAGCATTAGACTTGATAATAAAATAAAAGTAATGTAAAAAATTATACGGGATGAACAAAAACATACTTTTAATTTTCGCTATCTTTAAAGGCAAGTAACTTTCTTATTTTAAATGGAACAAACACCCTATATTTATTACGTTATTTAGATTCTAATTTTAACGGTCTTTAAGATTGTACTAATGCTTCCTATACATATCTGTTATAGTTTCTTAGTAATTTATAATTTTCTTTTTCAAATATTAATTCCTAACCATTATTATTATTATTTTTTTGAATTATGCTTGGACAAAACTGCTGTTATTATTCAACATAGATAGACGATAATAATCAGCTTAACTTTTCAACTGGCTTTTCCCACATACTAATTAAAAGTCATAACTGACTAAACTTCAAAAATATACTTTATTAAAACCGATAAACTGATATGTTAAAAACTGCTAATGTTTTAAAAAAATGTTCAAATTGATGGCCATCGTTTTCAATGCAGAGGCGTACTCTTTTTTAAAATGAGTCTTTAACGCTCGTTAGATCAGGAGATCTTGCTGGCCAATTTTGTAGACCTCCGCGGCCTATCCACCTGTTGGGATACTGCCCATCTAATTCCTCCCGAATGCTTATTTGAAAGTGCGCAGGAGCACCGTCTAATTGCAACCAAAGTCTTTGTCGAATATTAATAGGTATATTTTCCAAAAGTATTGCTGTTATATTTTATAAATTGTAGAAACATGGCACCATTCAAGTGACCATCAAAAAAGTATGGCCTATCACGTGCTTTCCAACTATTCCGCCCCACACATTAACAGACCATCGGTGTTAAGTTAGATATAAGAAACCTAACACCAACTTGCTTTTATTTAGTCTGTACTAACAAAATATGTCATAATATACAGGGTGTTCCACTTAATTTTTCACAACTTTGGTGTCTAATATTTCTTTGAGTTGCCCTGTATACTTCAAAATAATTTCGAAATGTGGTCCTTCTGACCTATATAATCCTTAACAAAAAAAAATTGAAAACATGTCACCACATTTTTTATATAAACCGGCGCGAATGTGGCTCGCCCTGTATATGTTAATGAAGCTGATTTCATCCTCGTGCAGGAAGAAAATTGCATACGCTACGTTCTGGGATAGACTGGACCAATAAACTTGTTGATTTTTATTTTAAAAAAAATCCTCTTTACAAAAATTTATGCTTCCCTTGAAAAGTATTTTGTGATAATTAAAGTGCAAGATGGTTGAATATGAAGAGAACGTGAAGTGGTGTTAAGTATGAACTATTAATTATTAATTACTCATGCATCCATGAAGATGTGGCTGTGATAACAGGATATCAGAGATCCTTAATACTTTCAACAAACTTAAAGGAAAGAGGTATATTCCAGTTTTATGCAAAAAAGAGAATAAAACTAATTACGAACTAAGAGAACACATGAAACCAAATGTCCTATGTTGCGTAAACGAATGGTTTGAAATCGCATTTGATTGTGGCCAGAAATTTCCTTCCACTACTGCATTAGTCATTGGTCCCGCAAAATTCTTCTTTCTCAATACCCAACCCCATCGCAATACCCTCAAAAACTGAATACTTGGCTTGTAATAATCAGCGAGAGCGCAGATTTTATTAGGGTAAACCTTAATACCGTAAACTTTATTATTTCCGGTGAGATATCACATCATTCCGTCTGTCGCGGATGCCAAATGTTAAAGAATCATACTTAGGGGGTTGTAGAGGCATTCGTGGTTAAGAATTTTCTAATTAATACTTTTATTTAATACGCTAGATTGAAGTTTAACCGCATAGCACGATTCTCATGATCAGCAGATGCTGTTTTCAGACAATCACTATCTATCGAGGTTACCTGAAAGAAAAAGTTATAACAACATGCAAATACGTAACTTAGATAAACTAAAAGACTACGCACGTACTCCATGTAATATACCCACAATTTATTATGAAAATTCTGCATTGCAAAATCTGATTTAAACTATTATTATGCACGACACACTTTTGAATGTAACGCTTAATTATATAGTGCAATAATTGTCGGTGAAACCGGACATTGCGAATTCCACTTATGGATAGCAGGAAATTGAGAAGCCGCTCGAAATAAATTAGCATGGAGAGAAGACCGCATTAGACACAATTATGTAATATAAGCGGATGTGGACGCGCAATTAATAACTGTTCCTCTACATCTTACGCGGATATGTACTATGATTTTTTGTTTAATCAAGGGAAATAACAAATTATAACTTTTAATATACCGTGATTTTTTCATGTTTTCACTGCTCCTCTGGGATCCCGGGGCGCTATAGCACCTCCCCAATGACGTCTAGATCACCTCGGTGCTCTCTTTACGGCCCAAAATTAACAACTCGCGAGTTCCTGATAAGCGCCACCAAAATATCCGCATGTCGTGAAGCATTCTACGTTTTTAATTTGTTTATTTATGCGACCGTAATTTTACTGCTTTACGAGTGAATTGAATCAAATATTAAACGATTTAATTCATTAATTTCCTCTTTCGTGCCTTCAAAAATCCTGTAGATGGTACAAAATGTTTTTAGTTTATTATGGAAGTAGCTTGTGCTTTGTTTTTCTTTTTAGTCTACTAAAACTAACTACTGTATTAAAAATAATAACAACTTTAACTCTTGTCTTTCGTCAATTGTGAAAGATAGTCTTGTTACTATTTTCTTTAGTAAAATAAGTAGCCTACCTAAACCTAAATTTCGATTTTTTCCATATAGGATTATACATTCAGAAAAGTACCTGCATTGAGCTAACCAAAATTTAGTTAATTTAACAATGCTGTTTGGTTGTATATGACGAACGAAAAATAATTGTTGAAATAATTTAGTTACGATAACTAAAATTTAAGTCAAATTAACCAAATCCTCTTAGTTCAAATATATGTTGTGCTTCAATTCATCAATATCAAATTTCGAATACCACTTAAATGAGTATTTAATGAACGAACTATAATCTTTAACTTAATCTGTTTTAACAACGTACTTATTTGAGAGAGACATGCGGCCGATATTGTAAGCACGCTAAGTGTTTGTTCCGCATATTGGGGCTTGATCGCGAGGATGACTCCGCCGCTGTAGTATGTGGTTAAGAAAGACGCCTTTTCAACGATCACAGTGCCTATTAGAAGTTTATCTGGTAAATATACCAGATAAATATGTTATAAACGCACTTATCACCCTAGTTGTGTTAAATATGTTCTGTTACTGAAGTGAAATATGAAAAACGCCATCTATGGGATAATTTCTGCAATACATGTAGGTATTTAACGTATTTGCTCTACTATACAGCGAGAAAACTGCTACAAAATAGATGTGCTACTGTTTTACTCATATTTTTCAATTTCAACAACCGAAAACGTAATTTGATTTAATGCTAAGGTTTGTCTATCTAACCGCATTTTTAGTTGAATGGAAAAAAAAGAAACGTGTTAACTTTCTAGTAATATTAAAGGCACCATTTTCATTGTTAATTAGAACAAGTTGAAACTTTAATTCAACTAAACAAATTGAAGCTAAATTCTTTATAGAATATATAGAACCCGAGAAATTGCTTTAGTCTAACTCAAATTTTGGTCATAGTCAAAAAAATTCAACAAAAAGCATTCTGTTAATTCAACACAGTAACTTGTCTGAGCGTAGGATTTTGCTTTGAGTTAAGTTAAGAGAAGTTAGTATGAAGTCGTAATTGCTAACTTTATTTGGCAAATTTAGTATGGGAAGCATAGATTACTACATGGCAAAGGCACTAAGCCTTTGTACTCAAGGAAATATCCAAAATTTCACGCTACTGGGGAAAGTGCTACATAGTGCCTACGACAGGTTTTCCACTCATAGAAGACGTGCGTAGATGAGCGAAGTTACTTACAGAAAGGAAGAAAATGGGTTCTCTAAATTCGCTTAAATCATTATCTGGAGTATGAGCCAGAAGAATAAGCATAACGCACCAACTCTAGTTAGTTGACATTTTGAAGAGAAATACGCCTGGGCGATAATATCTTAAATATCAGAGAGAGATAGTAATTCAATTATTATTATCAAACTGCAAATAATTTAGAACGCTTTATTGTTGTAAATTTGTTTGTTATATTTTGTTAGTTATATAGATCGTTAAAAGAACCGACATTCAATTGTTATCTAAAGATTTAAATTAAATACTTTTAATAAAGCGATAAGGATATAATTGACACACGAACTAATTTAAAGCTTTTCTGTTTCAAGAGGTTTCAGAATAAAAGAGAAATAAAGTATTCTCAGGTGAACTTTAGTAAGTTTAAGATTTATTTGTTCTAATTTTATTTTAGGTAGACTACTCTTGGAAAAAATCGAATGTGATAATAGAAACCGAAAATTCGACTCCGATTCCGATTCCATGCTAACACCACAAGACATCTTAGATACCATAGAACAATTAGAAACTATCATAAGCGACATACGAAAGAAACAAACCGATATCGATGCCGCTTGGATAACAATGCAAAGAAATTTCCTCAGTACCAAAGACCTGAGCCTCCTCGAGGAAGGCATAGTTAAAGTCACTAACTGGATTTTGGGGCCAGCTGAAAGCCTGCTCAATTTGAAACAAAAAGTCGGCTATGACGTCGCTTCTGCCGAGGATCTTAGGCGAGAGCACGAATCTATCGAACTGCAATGCTGGGATACCTATGGCGCTTACGCTGAGCTACTTCACAAAGTGGACAACTTCGCTCGCGACGAGTCTCTCACGTTGCAACAAAAAGATCTGATATCGCAGAAGGACTTTATGGATTTCGTTTGTCGAAGTTTCGCGACTAGGTTGGAACGGAGACGCAACATATTAATAACGTCGCTAAGGTTTTTTCGATTAGTTTCAGAGTATTTCGATAAAACCGGCGAAGTATTCGATTCGCTAGTTATGGGTAATAAAATCGGCGGTTTCGCTACTGCCGGTCAAAAATTAAAAGAATTACAGGAAAGTCAGGCTTTATTAGGTGAGGCTCTCTTGAAAATCGACTTCCGCAGTGTGCTTTGTTAATGAAACAGTGGTATTGTAGATGCTGTCGAACGGGAACTAGTGAAAGAAGGCGAAAAATTATCCGATATGCTTTCGATGCCGGTCAAGGATGCTCTGGGTCGTGAATTAGTCGTCGATTACACTGAAGATATCATAAATATCAGAGATATATTGGATGCTACTACCGCGCGGAAAAATATATTTAGCGATAGCGTCGAATTGCAAAAACTAACCCTAGAGCAAGTTACGCATATCTATCAATATGAGACAGACGCGGCGCAAGCTATTCAGTGGTTAGACGACTTGTTCCATGTACTGCTGAAGGACCATGGCCACGTTGGCGTTACAGTATACGAAATCCAATCCCAAAAAGATGAGCATCAAACATTCCAAGAGACAGCCAAGGTAAATTTGAGGATAGTGATCAGTATATTTAAAATAATAAATCGTAACTTTTAGGACACTTATAATTATGGCTGTCAACTACTCAACGCATCATTAGCACTCCGACAATCATGCAAATTGCCAATAGATGATCACACCAATCTTTTACAAAGGTTGAAATTCTCCTGGCAGAGGCTATTAAACGTGAGTCAAGAACAGATGACCAGGCTTCGGGTTTCGGCAGTTTTTCACCGTTCCATAGAAGATCATTGCAACCAACTAAGAGATATGCGGGAAACCGTTGCCACCATACCGCTGATGGAGTTATCTAAGAGGAGAGCAGCTGTCAGACATTATTTCTCATTGCGTGAGAAACTTATGGTAGAAGTCGGAAGAATGGTCAGATTAGGTCGATTACTGCGAAGTAGACTTAGAGAGCCTTTGTATTACACTGACGAGTAAGTAAAGTAAACTTATTTTACTTTTTGATAGAGTAAATATGATTATGGTTGGCAAGTAGACAGTCGATTGGCACATAACAGATGTTTATTCCTAATCTATCACAAGTTGTATTGCTGCGTAAGGATTTATTATTATTAACTAAAGTTAGCACTTTTGTTGCTATAACCCAACAATACAATTCTGTCTGTAGCTGGTGTACGTGCGCGTTAAGCTGTCAATGACTGCCTGAGTTAGACTTGTTTTCAAGGTAGCCTGGTGTAAGAAAAGGCGTGTTTATGTTTACTCCTGTGTCTTTTCCTCCAGCAATGTAGGTAGACCTTTAGACCCATACCATTGCTTGTATGTTGCATGCATATGTGCCTACGTTAAAAGATGTTCCTTAGATCTAAATTGTAACCCAAAAAAATGTTATACCAACCACTGCAGTACAACTGCCAACATTGGTTGGTATATGAATGTTGACGTTCTTTCTAAAAATTCAATGGTTGGCATAATGGATGAAGTTGATCAATTAGGCATTTCTAAGGTTCCGTTTGGGTCGGATTTAAGCAGTACTTACACATTCGCACACTTTTTTTTTATTTACTTGTATTGCCAATGTACAAAAAAACGTATTCAAAGTATACACGGCAAAATACAAATGTCGTTAACAAAGTAAGCGAGTATCTTGACAGCTTTTGCTCGAACAATTTTGTCGTGCTACCGATTGCTGAATTAATGGCTCTCTTTGTATTTATGTAATAAGTTGCAATGCTAATTATTTAATTTATATAATGACCTGAATCTCCATCGATTATTATGTAGAAACGCCCGTATGGGAAGCGATAATCAGTGATGTAATAGCGTGCTCGATTTATTCCATACTGTATATATACATATAAATTATATGTAAAACACATGTCTACAAAAAACGGAAAAAGCGTAGTGACAAATTAGGAAAGGAATTTATCCTGTGTGAATCAGGATTGATTGATTGATTGATTTTTATTAGGACCAGTCAAATACAATTTGGTACATTTAAAAAAACAAACAGACAAGACATAGAGCGTGTGGACACATTTATGCATATGTGAGGTATACATTATCACAATAGACAACATGTTAAAAACTTATCTAAAGCCAAGTTCATGTGCAACTATCCAGGACCGCAGAATATTACAAGAACTCTTCGACAGAGTAAAAGCATTGATATTCAAAAATTGTTTGAGTTTTTAAGTAGAAGGACCCAACCGATTGTTAGTTTGAATATCCACAGGTAAGGCGTTAAACAGATATTTGCCCGCTTACGTGGTGCTCCTTTCAAAGAGGGTGGTTTTATGCAGATCGGTTCGCAACAAGTTGCCGTGCCTCGTACTACAATTATGGAAATTAGAATTGTGTTAGAGTTTTAAATTTCTTAATGTACATAATGCACTTATACACTTAAATGAATGGAATAGTTAGTATATGGTTAGCTTTGAATACAAGTTTGCAGCTGTCATTACGTTTTAATTTATAAATTTTCTCAACAACCTTTTTGCAAAACAAAAACTTTCCTTCATCCGGAAATGTAATCCCAAATATTTACGTTATAGGACATGACTGAATAGGTCAACGGGTAATAAACATTTTACAAAACTTCTTGGTCCGCTAAATTTCTTAATTGTAGTAAAACCCGAAAGTGATACCCAACTTGCCACAAACATGATCTGGATGGACAGGCCACCTCATATTGGCACTGACATGTACACCCAAAATTATTGTTGCTTCAACACAATAAATAACATTATTATTTAAAGAAATATTGAAATTTTGAATGTTTTCTGTTATGAGGTTGCATACAAATAGTTTTCTTTAAGTGGACAATTAATTTGTTTTTTAAACACCACGTGATAAAAGCCCAAAACGCAAGGTCAGAATTATTTAGTAACACGGATAGATTATTGCCTTCGTCAATAATGGTGGGCTATCCGCGTAAGATATGACCTCACTAGGCCCAAGAAAATCAGGCAGATCATTAACATACAGAGAAAAGATTAAAGGCCCCGACACGGATCCCTGCTGTACACCCAATTCAACATCGACTTTGTCTGAATATTGAGTATTTCTTCTTGAACATTTCTTCATGGTGTCCTAATGATCTTTATGATCGCTGTTACCATTGTCATTATTGTCTCTACGATAATTTACTATCGGTATTACTACTTTTATTATTTTTTTATTATTATTGCCATTGTTATCATTTTTTATCACTTTTCTTTTTCAATTTTGTCATTTATTATTCTGATATTACGATTAGAGTTATTATTATCACCATTAAATTTTATTTTGCTTTCTTTTTCGACATTTCCTATACCTTTGTAGTTTTGTGGTCTTTTGGAAATAAAGTTTACTTTACTTTACTTTACTTTATTCACTTTTATGCATGCCTTCCGGTTAGAAATATATGAAAAATAACCCATTGGAGAAAATTACCCCTAAAGCCAAGTGCTGATAATTTCTGACGAAGTATATCGAGATTGATAGTGTCATAAGCTTTAGTGAGATCAAACTGTTAAGATAGCAACATATTACCCTCTTCCAGGATTTGACATCTTTTAATTTACGTTTAAATCATTTAATAGTGCTTGCAGATTTTATGTCGTCCGAAAGCGCATTGTAAAGTTTACAGCCAACACTAAAAAATGATTTTCCATATTTTGTAGTTCTATATGAGCCACAAGATGTAAAATGTGTTTAAACCGTGTTCATGGAATAAGTCAAATTTTTCAAAAAATGATTTGTATTTATAATTGTATGAGCATAATTCTAAAATATATGTTGAAGGCAAAATTAATACTTTCGATTTTTAACGCACTCCCAGTTACCAATACCTCATATTATAATACGATAACGTGATTGAGAATAAAAATAATAATAAGTTTCAAAGCACATGTTCACTGCAATATTTTCTGTTACTCTCTTTCATTTTCAATAATTTTTGTTTTTAGTCACTCAATTTTTGTCTATTGGTAATAACCTGCTCTTGATTGACTTTTCTGAATGTAATGTTGTCACTACTCGAAGAAATAAAACATATTATTATTATTAACAATAATATTTAGACAAAAATCTAAAAGCATAACAAACAAAGCAAGCTAATGTGAGCCCCAAAAGTCAAAGTGATATCAAAGAAGGCGCCCAACAGCCTAACATTGCTTGCACAAACGATACCAACCGGACCTGCTCAGTGGCTTTCTTTTAATTGAAAGATTTTATAAAATGTTTTTTTTTCCAATTAAACATTTATTTATTTATTTATTTTAATCAAGTCAAATTTTGACTTGTTGATAGACATTATTGATTTAATGGTGTAATGTAACTGTTGTGTGGGATTTGGCAAATAAACTTTACCACTGTGTTTGAAGTAAGAATAGACACTTAAAGAGCTTTCGTTATCAGACTTAGTACTTATATTCAAAGCTTGTTATTTGTCGAAGAGCAAAGAGAGCCATTTAGTTATTATGAGAACTTAGTCAAACATTTGAAACAACACCATCAACGAAACACTTTGGGAATCTTTGGTGGTTTGAATCGTAAAAGAAAAAGTGAATCGGGTTTTGTTTTTAAAGCATTTAAAGGTTTTCTTGGCGTGAACTTGCTTGAATCGTTTGTAATTGGTAAATAGTCTGTAAATAGTCTTAACAGGAATCGTCTTGAAAACATTGAAATGATTTTTTTTAATAAGCAGCATATCCTTTATTGTGAGAATATGCTTATGGAAA
This sequence comes from Protaetia brevitarsis, assembly GCA_004143645.1. Lineage (NCBI taxonomy): Eukaryota > Metazoa > Arthropoda > Insecta > Coleoptera > Scarabaeidae > Protaetia > Protaetia brevitarsis. The sequence goes on from RXPK01000011.1 coordinate 2,414,055, forward strand.
TATTAAAACGAAGATTCTTTTGATCTTTGTGGTCGGTTAAGAATACAACTAAAAATATTTTTTACCGATGTTACAGGAAAAAGAAAATAAAAAATTGCGGGGGGAAAAGGCAAAAAAGAGATGAACAAAAAAAAAAGAAAAATAAAGTAAAATCTGAAGTAAAAAAATTAAAAAAATGTAAATATGAGTGCGTTTAATGTGTGTTATAGTACAACATTACAAATTATTATATTTTATGTATTTTTTAAAAATAAGTTAAACTCAATGATTACTAAATATTTGTATTTGAACTGTTTATCTGGCTTTCTGTGTAGATTATATTTTAAGCTAGGCATGAAAATTATTATATTCAGATCTGCCAACTACTAGTAAAACTTCATTTCTCCATTTTCTCTCTTTTAAAACAAAGGTAAATTCTAAACAAGTGGAGTAGTAGTTTAAAAATACAGGCTTTTCTATTTCTAAAAGCTAACTCTGCCAACGACTGTCACCTTTATCCTATGCATTTTAAATGCTACAAGCAAATTTGCCAAACATTTTTAAAACGACAAATCATACGAGTACATTATATTTCGATATTTTAGAATGTCTGAAACAGAGAGCAAAACCGATCAAGATACCGAGTCGTCTTCCGACCCAGATGAAATAACTGGAAACAACGCCACCGCAATCGAAGCCATATCAGAACGATTGACTGAAGTTACCAGCCTTTCAGAGGAACTCGACCAAACACTGAAGAACGCCCAACAGGACTGTGCCATATTAACTACAACCGCTACGTCCACCAATGTTGTAACTAATACCGTGCCAATATCCATTATTTCAAGTACTAAATATATTCCCGAAAAGTCCCCGAATATATCTGAGGTTAGTAATTGCTTTTAAAATGTTGAAATAGTAATTTATATTTTAGTATAATATAATCATGAAAATAGAGTATTTTCAAATAGATGGGCGTTTTTATTTTACTAACAACTCCTAGTTACAATACAAAATGTAGTTAGCCGTCACTAATATATGGCACTTTCCATTCATGTCCCAGTAAAATAATTAGCTTCGTAGAAATTTGTGAACTAATAGATTTTGAGGGTGTAGGGTAAAGGTAAGTGTTTCGTTAATTAAGAGCATTTTTTGCGTAAAGTTTTGCCATGAATCTCCTTAGAGGTTCGTTATTATGCCTGTGAGGTTTCTACTATATTTCCAGTGATTTGCTCCAGCAATCATGAAAATATTTCAAGTCTCAACATTAAAAAATGCCGTAGTTTATTTATTCTGAAAGGAAACAACGTTTAAAAAAAATCGACATTTCTTTGACTGGCTTTTACTGTTTATATATTTTATCTTTACGAAGACTAAAATATTATTATTCCTCAATTGACAAAACAAATTGTTCAAATAATTTTATTGAATTGAAATATACCTCTGATGTCACTGGTGAGTGTAAACAACCTTTAATCTAGAAAAAGGTCGCAGACAATTTGATAAAAAGGGCATAAAAAGAAAAAATATATCAATAAAGATAATTGAAATTAAGGGGATCATAATCATCAAGAATATTTAATAATAACATGGCTTATTTGGGCTGAATTATTTAAATTATTCTTAATTCATTTCTAATTCTCAAATTGAAAAAGTTCATTTGATTTATTAAATGGGCAAAGAAATGTTGCCCAAAATTTAATAACCTGGCGTTTCTCTTAACAGTTATGCTTCTATTATTCACCATTAGTAGCACCAATGATCTTTAATTTTTTATTGAAAGCAGCTACTGAATTGAAGTGTTAGTCTTAAATATAATTATATAATTATCATGTTCTTAATGGATGTCCATTTTCATATATTTTTTTGTTCATTTCTAATAGCTTTTCTTTGCATTTATGACCATTTCGTTTAGCTTACTATAACTTATAATTTGCATACTTTGCATCTGCCCATATTAAAACCAGATAGCTAAGAAATGGTAAAAGCTTGTACTGCGATTAACAAAACCCATTTGGATGTGGCACATCGCAAGCATGACAATATTATTAGTATTTATTTAAGTTAATACAACTAGCTATGGTAAAGCATGCACAAGCACCATCTTAATAATGATGCAATTGTGAGAATACAACTTACCATTGGTTAGCTGCTGCTTTTAGAATAGAACATGAAAATGAAATGTAAGTTGGTGAGTTCGATTTACTAAAAAAGGATTTTCTCGCTAACCACATGAAACCCATTTAGTTTAGCAAACCAATACAAATTATTGCTTACCTTTCATATTTCAGGACTTCACTTCGCCGCCGAAAACTCCGAAACATGAAGAAATAAAGTCGGACGAGGAATTCCACACTGCTTCTGATAGTACATTGCAACATTCCAGATCATCGTCCTACAACACAGCCTCAGAGTGTGAGCATATGTATATACACTGGTGGGAGTACAAAGATGAATCGCAGCCAAGCACTTCTAAAGAAAACGCGGCGTTGCCTGTGAATCACCAGGAATCGTTACCAATGAAGTCATCCCTAAAATCGACGTCTGAAGAAGTATATCAACAAAAAAATCAATACCCAACAGATACTAGAACGTTCAAAAGAAACGGTATTACGGCCAAAATGGAAGAAGTACTGCGGAAAATAGAGAAACAAGAGCAATCGCGGGGTTCCACTGTAACAATACAAATCGAAGAAGATGATGAAGATCAACGTTTAAGTAAAATAGACAAAAGTGCAAATGAGCGATTAGAAGACGGTGCATGGAAGAGCTATCGTTGTGTTACAAAAAATGCACTTTGCCTTTAGCGTGGCGCCAAAAATAGATTGCAAGCTATTAGTACATTTAAAAATGAATTTGTGAAAATTAAATAATGTCAAGTATTTGAAATTAATGTAAATTGGAAGACTGAAGTGTATTATATGTATATGTATATTTTAAAATACTTTTTAAATTAAACATTGTTCATCTTATTTAATTTTCATAACGTTCAAACTGTATAGTTTTTTATACTAATTCCTATATACATATCTGTAATTATAGTAAATGTGTAGTTTTGTACTTTTGTAAATAAGATGCTAAAGATTTTATTAATATATATGCACAGAGTATTTTTAATTTTATATTCTTGCCTTTATAATATTTATATGAAATACATTCACATGCCAATACTAATGTAATATTTCTGTAACCAAGATTAGGTGAAGCTATTTCATTTAAAATAAAAAATATAAAGAGATACTGTATAACAGATTTTGCATGCTTTCAAAGAAATAGAAGTAATTTATGTCAACGAATGATGTAATTTTATATAGCTAATGTAAATCCCTTTTATAAAATTGCTTCTGCACTAATAAAGTTACTTTTTTTAATATTTAGTGACTTCTTTTTATAATATTTTCAGTGTAAGTTAATAAAATTTTACTTAAGATATATTTAAGTAAGATGGAACAAGTTCTGGCTAAAATTCATGAAGCTTGACTTTATCTTAGAATGTCGAATAAATTGTTTTCCTTAGTGTATTTATTTTCAAATGTAGATACAGTAACTTTACATTATTCTCCAAATCGCAATTTAATGCTTCTTTGTTTTTAGAACCATGTAGGAAAGCATCAAACAAGTCAAAATATAAGTTTTAAGACATTCTTCTTCAAAGTTTCCAGAATTGGATACTCGGAATAATACCAAAGGCCTTATATAATGATTAGGAGGAAGATTTGGCTCTACGGGGGTGCCTAACAAGCAACCAATTCCTTAGTCTTTATATATCCCGAAAATGTTTCCAGAATGTAAAACAAATTCTTAAAAAAAATGACTAATTAAAAAGAAAGCAGTAAAACAATTATACAATTATAAAATTAAACAACAAAACCAAAACAGTGTGACAAATATTAAACAGTACAATCGGTAAAATAAGAAATATCTACATACATAATGTAGAAAATCCCCAAAACAAAAAATTAGGCGACAAATTTAACAGATATTTATCCAGAGAGCCAACCATAACATCAAAAAAAAGCAATTTTACCAGAAATGTTGATTTGAATACCAACGCATTTTGCTTTAGCAATATGCACCCGTTGATCTGCTTAACTTTGCCTACAAATTAGAAAAGTAAAGCAGCTTTCGAATGGATGAGGTTCCACTAAAGATTTTTGAACAATGTCTAGATAAAATTCAAGAGCCACTGAGCGAAATAAATCACTCATTTAGATTTATATTAAGCAGTGCAATAGTATATTTTTTTAACAAATTCCCAAACGATATGAATGAACCCAAGTAAATGCGTAAACAAATTTAAATATGAGGTATTAGCTTACTTTACTAGATGGAGCTATATACTGTAAAAGAGTATATAAATCACACTATTACACCTTTTGATATGTAATACATTCTTATTTTTTTTCTCTGTGATGTCCGTTTTCAATTACCGTGCAGGGATATGCAGTTTCTTATTTACTTTGTATTTAGATTTGAAAGTTGGAATAAAGGAATTACATTATTATTAAGGAAAATTATATAATCCTGCTATAAAAACTTCCAAGCGCGTGTTAGAAATAAAATTTCTGAATTATGACAGCATATTTTGTTTTTCTTTCCAGTCATATAATCTAAAATGACCTGAGAATTTTTAACATTAAAATAATTAGTAAAAACAGTTTGCACCTGAAAAGGGGACAGCAATAAATTAACAATGACTGTGTTAATGGAATGATTTCTAATTTTGATTTTGTCTATTGAAAATGAAATTCAATATTATCACAAAAAATAACAAATGTTTTCATGTATCTGAATTTTAATATATAACGAAATGAGTTCACAGCTACGGGTACGGGAAGTATAAAGGAAAATGCATACATGTTTAATTGCACTTGGTTTTTGCTTTCTCAAGAATTATAGCATTGCTTAGTTACCAACAGCCAACTCATCAATTGCCTTAAACTTGGCTTTTCTCCTATTCTAGTCCTTTCAACATTGGCTCTAACAAAGAATGCAAGCCTTCAGATTTATTCAAATCGCTAATACTGGTTATCTGATTCATCCTCAGATAATTTCATTGTCGTTGTTCTTTTGACATATCTACTGCATGGGACAATTTGTATATGTAATTATTATTATACTCTTTTACTCTTTACTATTGGAAACTTTTTGAATAAATGGTAGTCGCATTGATGAAAATTTTATTAATATTAGAAATAAAATAACTACTGTATAGGCAAGCCCGATTTTTAATTTATTAAAATTATGTCTGTGAAATATAAGGTTTAAAAGATATAATTTATTTTAAGATGTGAGTGAATGTGAGGAACTGAAAGTAAATAAACTGTCAGAACTGTTACGCTTTGTGTGAAGATCAGTAACGACACCACCAGTATTATTTATAAACAAGACATTCAAGAAAGAATAATCAGTATACACACATAAGTGAGAATTGATTTGTGATTGATTTTCTGTAGAACTCTACCGAAGATTATGTCCATCCCCAATCAATAATCAAAATTTTATTCTAATAGGAAATGAAGGTGTAAGTTCGCTGCATCATTAAATTTCTCTTGTTTACTTTATTATTATTTATTATATAAGTATCTCATTTTTAATTTTGAATTGCCGGGATTCGTCATAATCTGAGTACTAACAACAATCTAATCATTAATACGCACTGTTCATTACTATTACACAACACTCTATTGCCGAACATTCGGAATGTCTTATGCGTACGGATGCGCCTTTAATCTGCAGTCAATAATCATACTTTCTAGTCCTTTCCGCCTTTACTCATTGTCAGTAAGACTTTTATAAATTCAGGTCTGTGTTCATTTAAGAATTTCAGCTCTTGTCTGCTTAATATTTGCCTCTACTCCTTAAACTTACACATCCATCCAGCTCATATGCTTTAACTTTTAGCGAAACTAGCTCCAACAAAAAGGTTTCCCTCCACCCACATGTAGCTGGATACGTAGACCAACATTAATTTCCTTTGAGTTCTTACGTTGTGTAGGGCGTTGACGCAATACCAAACCCAATTTAGAGTCAACTCCTGCAGATTTCATTACTTTAAGTAATAACTGACTACGAAAAGGAGTAGCAATGGTTTTCTCTAACCCACTCAATCTCTCTGCTGCTCTGCTACTCACACATATCTATGCAGTTACTACGAGGGTTCGTTTTTAAGTTCGCGGAATGGGTAGGTAGGTCATTAGTGAGGGTACTTACTCGAGTCATTACGAATTAATCAACTCATTATTAGTATAAATGCCAAGTTTTATGGTAATTAGGTCATTAGTCTTTGAACTACCCTAGTAGCAAAATTTAAATTTCCCGCAAATATTTTTAGTAACTTCAACATTGAGACACGAAATTACCAATGATTTTGTATTAGATTACTAGTTACTTTGATGTCTTCCTGTTAAAGTTACTAAGAATAATCGTGGGAAATTTAAATTTTGCTACTAGAGTATCGTCGACCAAACAAGTCAATCAGAAACAAATTGTGAAATATGGAAAAAATCTAGTACCGCGCTGTTATAAAGTTCCTTACCAAGCAAGGAAAATCAGTTCAAACCATACTGGAAGAGATGTCATCCGTTTACGCGGACTCTTGCCCAGGTAAAACCATGGTTTACAAGTGGCATGCCCTCTTTAAGCAAGGGACTCACTTGAAGACGACCCAAATCCAGGCCGGCCGATCGAGATGGCCACTCCGGAAATCGTTCAAAAAGTCGAAAAATTAATACTGGAAGATGCCCGACTTAAGAAGAAACAGCTCGCAGAAACGATAGGAGTATCAGATACAACTATTTTTGAAATTCTTCACGATCATCTTGGCATGACTAAAGTCAGCGCAAGATAGGTGCCCAGAATGCTCACTCCGCCTCAAAAACAACAACGCATAGAATGTTCTCGCGCGTTCTTGGACATCTATAGTGAAGATAAAGATGGAATATTGACTCGTATTGTTACTGGGGACGAAACTTGGGTTCATCATTATGAACCTGAGTCCAAACAGGACTCTATGCAGTGGCACAAAAAAGGCACACCAGCACCCAAGAAGGTTAAGGTGTCACAGTTGGCTGGGAAAGTCATGGCGACAGTCTTTTGGGACTCAGAAAGGATCCTGTTGATCGATTATAAAGATAAAGGTGTCTCCATAACCGGAGAATACTATGCTTCAATCCTAGAGCGGTTAAAGGAAGCAGTCAAAGAAAAAAGGAGAGGAAAATTGACCAAAGGTGTCCTCCTTCTGCTCGACAACGCGCCTGTTTACAAGAGCCATGTTGCGATGGCTGCCCTGTAGAAAGTGGGCTTCGAAATTTTGGCTCACCCACGCTACAGTCCTGACCTAGCTCCCAGCGATTATTACTTATTCCCAAACTTGAAAAAAAGTCTTTGTGGAAAGAAATTTTCAACCGACGAAGAAGTGAAGGATGCAGTTTCGGCTTATTTTTCAGACAAAGACCAAACATTTTTTTTTTTTCAAAGGTATATGTAAGTTAATTGAAATGTCCGAAAAATGTATAAGGGTAGCAGGTGAATGTATTGAAAAGGAAAAATAAATTCGTACTTTTATTTCCACTTCTTACCCCCCATTCTTTATTCGAACTTAAAAACGCACCCTCATATTTGCACACTTTTGTTTTAAGGTTAGTAGCTAATATTTCGATATTGATTGATAAGGATCAGCTAATTCGTGCAATTTCCGAAGAACCACCAACATGAAAATACAGGCACAATGCACACCACAACGGGCATAGTTAAGGAATTACCATTTGGTGGCATTTATAACCAAGCAATACGAATGGATGACGCTTAGGCGCGTGATTCAACGCTTCAATTTGCTACTAGGAGTGCGGTGAAATTAATGGCAAGACGCGCCGCTTCAAAATGCGAGAGACCTTAGGGTTTGTACCATTTGTGATGTGCATTGTACCTTTGGTTCCATGCTGATGGCTTTTCGAAAACTGTACTAATTCGCTGATCTTTATCCATCCATATTGAAATATTAGTTACTAACGTTAAATCAAAATTGTGAAAATACTAGCCGAAGGTTGATACAAAGTGAGCGGAGCGAAGTGTTGAAAAACTCACTAACGTAACATAGCTTTCTAACGGACACCATTCGGATATTGCCATATCCAGCCTCGCACGGTGGTGAAAATCCAGATAAGGCTAGGTTTCCACTATCGTGCGAGATAGCGATGGGAGGATTTGAGCGACCTCGCGCGGCATAATGGAAGCCGTTGTCTTTGATTATACGTTAGCGTGTTTCCCTGCATTCTGTTCCACTTAGTTAGATCGAACTTCATTCCACGCCTCCTATCTACATACCTACTAGGTCGAGGTCGTCAATTCAGCACTGCTGGCTAGTTGAATGAACCATATACCTTTAGAACTTCAATACGTATCATCATAGAGCCAACGACAACATTTCATAATTGTTTTATGCTTTCAATTAACATTGCTAGCAAATTGCTCAAACTTAAAGTTATCATTTGTGTGAATCAGTTCATTTAAGTAGAATGCTGATTTTAAGTAATACAAAATTAAAAAGCAGAACTTTTTATAAAAATGTTTTCTGCTGGACTTCTTCCACATATGACAAATTTGTTATTCTAATTGTAAAGGAATTCATAGTTTACATTATGAGCGAAATGGGCAAACATTCAGGCAATATATTAATTTTACAACCTCTCTCAATAAATAAGCCGTCCTCCAGTTTTTAAATTCTAGAACGAGCGCTCTAAATTACGTTTGCGCAAATGCCTAAAAATAATCATTGTTTATTTCTTCCCCAAACGGCGATGTCATTTTTCTAAAACCGAACGATGCGTGAATCACTGTCATATCGAAAAGCAATTTACCGAACTACATTCTGGATGGTTTTGGAAGCTTTCCAAATTCTCCATCTCCGTTTTATCGTAAGCCTTACCTTAATCTCTCCTGTTAGCCGTATGGTGTTATTAACGAATGCCAGTTGTCTCCCCTATTTTATTTGTAAATCCATTTTTATGGCAGTAAAGAAGAGATAATTTATCATTTTTGAAAAATTTAAATGTACATAAATATTGGCCACATTGGATTTGAAGGAATTACGAAAAGTTAACTTTAACAAATCATTTACATACTTATATAAATCACCATTTTATATCCATTATAAAACCTATTAAATAAAAGATATTCTTCTTCTAGACGCCTCGTCATAAACTGGACGTACGTTTTTCATAGCAAAGCTATCATCATTGGCAGAAACACTGAACTGGCAGTATTGCCAGTGCCACAGTTTGGAATATTTTTGTCAAAAAATACTATGTAACATCAAAGAAATGTGAATAAAGAAATGCAGCTAAAGTTGGGGTGGTTGACACAAAAAATCATAGTGTCGGCAGACAGGTTGCAAGCGATGTATAACATTGTATATCTGATGCTCTTATTGAAAATTTTTCTAGCACACACCCCAAAAGAGTACATTTAACCTAAAAATTCGTTCTGGTTTTTTAAAGGGCGCAGTATTTTTTAACTCTTTGACTACTACAAAACGGCAAGTGTCCGTCATTGTCAATATTTTTTCACTACATCTGCATTCCTCTCTGTTTGGAATGGAGTTGATGATTGGACGTACTACCACCTTCTAAAACTAATGGACTAGCTTTTGAACACAACAAAATTGTTCACACACCGTTCAACTAGTCCATAAGGATAGTCCTGCTTCTTGAGTAATCTTTTCCAGACGTGGACTCCAGGTAAGTACTTTCTCGGTCTGTACATGCAAGCTTCATACCCTTAACTGTAGATGGTACCAAGTGCTTCAAGTCATCTTTCTGGTGAACAGTACTATCGTTCGGGCTACTGCTCCAGTGGTCTCTATTGCACCACCTACAAATGGTGTTTACAACTTGCTGAAGGACTGTGAAGATATTCGTCTCACTTGGCCCTTTTATTATTGAATCATTGAATATATCATCCGCAAAGGCGTGCACTTTGGGTGCAAGTGCCTCAATGATAATCAAAATGTTATCTCCAAGTAACTCTAGCAGTCGTGGTAAAATTCCCAACTTGAAAAGATATGAAGGAATTACATTAAATGCCATTGATATGTCTTCGGATTTTAAAGGCTTAGAGATCTCGTAAACTAGATTATTTGCAATTAGTGCAAGATTCGTAGGCTTTACCTGCTTGACGATACATATTGTGATAATGAAGGCTGTTATCTGAAAAAATGTTTTTTCTGATTCGAAAGGTTTAATCGTCCAGCAGCTGGAGAGCTAGCTCTATTTACAAAAGCAGTCTAGTTTGGGCGATAGATACTATGGGTAATAGCACTCTTAAAATGCTATTCATCATCTAACATGTTGAGATGTGGTTCTGTGCCAGCTCTAACATCATTTTTTCCTACCCGTAGTTGTGCCATCCGTTGGTTTTGTACAGGTACTTATCCCAAATAGATGTTTTCAAGTCAAACAAAATCTTAATAAAACTGTTTTGGTTTTGAAATTTTTACACAACATTTTTACAACGAATAGAAATCTTTTTACTTTTTTTATGTTATATTAAACATCTTTGCCCTTAGAACGTCCGAGTTCTAGTTCATATAGGAAAATAATAAGAATAATCCAACTTTTGTTTGTTACAATGTGACATACGAAAGTGAATCAGGTTGTGGAATTAGCAGATTAGTTAATCCGTTTTTCTCCGACAATTATTGGTATCGCAACAAACAAGCTTTTATTGCGACGAGTAGATACATAAAATATCATTAAACCCTCCAGGCATCTATTCCTGAGATCTTTAAGAATTGAAATTAACCACCTCGTCTTCAAGCGCCTTGTCTTCTCGTTCTAGCGTGCTTAGTAGCTCTTTTATTATGCAATCGTTGGTCTTCTGCAAGCATGTTTTAACTATCTTATTCTCTACGTTTTCATAAAACATATACTATGAGATTCAAAAAGATTGTCAATTTCGCTCCTATAGATAGTAACAAGATGTAGGTATATGGCGTGTGTTTGTAATGAAGGTTTGAACTAAGTCAGTGTTGGAACACAAGAAAGTAAACGGATCTGTCATAAATAAGGAAAAGGTAACCTATATTTGAACTCGCATTATATAAACGACTATGGATTGGTGTTTCTGCTTGTAAAAATGAAATGTAATTAATTTAACTTTACTAAATTATGATTTTATAATTCAGTACTAACTCGTGTTTAACTAAATTTATTTATTACTTTAAATTATAACATACAATTAGTATAATTATTAAGTGACAAAACTGCATCTCTCAGTTCTTCTATGGTATGCATGCGGTTTCTATAGATCCTATTTTTTAGATAGCCAAACATGAAGTAATCTAATGGGGTTAGATCAGGCGATCTTGGTGGCCATCTTTGTGCTCTAATGACCCTGTCAGCAAAAACTGTTGAAAATATTGGCAGGTTTGTCGAGCAGTATGTGCTGGAGCATTATCGTGCTGAAAATAACCTGCTTCAAGCTCATTTTCTTGTAACTCTGCAATAAACAATTCCAACATCTGTTGGTAACGTTGGGCTGTTACAGTTTCCTCGAAAAAAATTGGTCCTATTCGTTTGCCTGGATATAGCTAACCAAACTCCAACTTTTATGGGATGCAATTGCGTTTCTCGAAATTCGTGTGGATTTTCTGCAGACCAGATACGATAGTTTCGTGAATTGATATAGTCTGTTAGATAGAACCAGGCTTCATCCGAGAAAAATGATTTGTTTAGCAAGTCATCGTCCCTTAAATTGTTATTAAACCAATGACAATATTCCAATCGCTTATCGTGATCTTATGGTAATAATTCCTGTACCGTAGAAACTTTATAGGGATGAAAATGTAACTTGCTTTTGACAGCTCAGTGCGCTGAAGTGTATGATAAGCCTATAAAATTATAAAATTATAATAAATAATAATAAATTATAATAAAATATTTCACTTAATGTTAATATTGAATTTTAACCGGTTTGTTGAACTAATTATCACAGATAAATTCCCTTATTTTCTTACAGTATTCAGAAATACTATTGTTGGTGATATTAGACGTAAATATAAACGGTTCGAAAAAAATTATAAGATAAATAATCGAAAAATACTACAACACGAACGCCAATGTCGCTAAATGTCAAGAAAATTCATTTAATGTATGAAATTTGTATGTAGCTAACTTCGCTCATTAAATTGCTAATAAATATAGATAATTTTTTTCCGGAAAACAGTTTTTTTATTACGACAATCATTTTGAATCTCATAGTATAATGTATATTTCTCTGTGTATGTGCTGTCTATGATTTTCACAAATTTAAAGAAAAGAGAACACCAAGCAACAATGCTAACCACATTTTTATATATTTTCGTTACGGTTAGTTAGGAATCTGCCACCAAAATACTTGTATAACAGAAATACAACTCATTCTTGAAAAATCTGTATGTAGTCCTGTAAAAGTTCGTTAACTTTTATAATTCCTACCGCAAATCATCAATCTCGAAAAGCGAGGTGAATATCATACATATACACTTCAAAGGTCCACATTTCCCGATGTATAATTTTGAATGTTTGAAAGTGGAAGGGGAAATTTCAGTTTCAGTGACGGCTTAGCCGGCTCGAGTTCAACATCACAGTGCGCTTACTGGTAAGCTCCAATGCATATTCGCAATATTTAAGTGTTCTGTATTAAAACGTCACTAACATTATATAAATATTCCTTTTCCCGCTACTCGCGGATTTTCTCTTAACACCTAAACGTCCACCGATAACACTTGGAGAATGACAAAAAAACAGAGGCGTCCTTGAAACGTATTTGTTTTGATTTTCTTATTATAGTTGTTGCACTGACGCCTTTAAATATAGGACGCGCATCTAGATTTGCAGAATTTGTGCCGAATTCTAAATTAACGAAGATAATAAACATTGAATGGTTTACAGATATTTCTAAAATATCTCCTGTAGAAAATAGGTGTCCGATTCAAAACTGTTTTAAAGTCCTATGCCGTCGGATTTTAAACTGCGGTTGGAACCAACGTTTTAAAATAACACATTTATTTGTTTAAGCCCCTCCTCTGTTTGCTCTATAAGCATCGCCTGAAGTGAAATTGTTTTATCTCGTTATTTTATTTGAGAACGGTTTCTTGTTTCTTTTACAATCATCGTATAATTCGGATCCCTCACTTTACATAAATCTTTATATAAATTTATAATCAATTTCAATCCTAGGTGTTTAATGTGCCTTGTGTTTATGTTAGTTAATTTACGAGTGTATACTTAGAAGGATGTTAACAGCTTACCCTTAAACGATTTTTTTTTGTTTTAGTTGTTCTTCTATTTATATAAACTTTCCTAACTTCACAACAAAATACTTAAGACAGCAAATATACGAAAAATCAGAGGCTCCATACTTGATTCAATATAATTTTTAAATTAACAGGTATAGTGTTCTAACCCAATCTGTATATTTTATAATGTATTTTTAATGCATGTTTCGATATGTCATTAAATCATCTTCAGGTGAAAAACGTCATGGAATATTAAATAAAAGGTCAAATTTTGATATAAAAATTAAAAGGAATGTAACACAAGCACGTGAAACTGTTATAATCATGTAGATATTTTGAAAACAAAAGAAATGTACAAAAGTAGAGCATAGAGAAGAGCTCCTTATATTTTTGTTAATTTTACTTTTATCTTTATTTAAGATTCCATGATATTTCCCACCTGAATATGATTTAATAATAAATCGAAACATACGGTAATAATATATTAAAAAATATACAGATTGAATTAGAACACTATACCTATTATTTCTTCTTTTTATCTTGGTTTTTAGGTCAGAAAAAATATAGAAATGTACATCAATGACGTTTTGCATTTATTGCAAAATCTTTTTCAAGTAGACGTACAAAAAGCTATAAATAATAGTCAAATAAAAATTCCTTAAGTTAAACATTTATCCCAACAAGTAAATCAAATTTTCAAACCATACAATTACAAAATAGCCTCTTAAAACAGCAACAAACTACAAAACGAAATCTATACAAAATTAAAATAAAAAAATTAAAAAAATAAAACATCACACATAGTTTATAAAATAGACTGTCAAAATTGTAATGGTGTATATATTGGTGAAACCATTCAATATTAGAAAATAGAATAAAAGGACATAATCTAGATTTTAGGGATGATGTCTTTCTAAAAACAACACGGACTATAAACATAATTCCAAGCAAACTCAATGTCACAATTGACAATTTGACATATTAACTGACAGCGGAGGGACAAATTGTACAATAGGTAAACGTCAAACAGCTAATTACATACTTTTTTAATGGCCCAAAACACAATCTCTAATTTTTTATTGGGCGGAACAGTTGTCACGTTGGAATAAGCATATACATTTTCAAACATCTTTTCCTTTAAAAATACTAATCTCACAAACAAAAAACCTGTAAATCCGTAGTAATTTGAAAGTTTTCTCTGGAATAAAAAAATTGGTTCCGGACCATTTATAATCAAATCGTCAACCTAATTGGTTGCTGACTGACATCCAATGATTTTGTTTTCAGTGGAATAATCGTATTATTAAGCTTTCATGCTGTTTGCATCCTAAATTTGGTGATTAATCATTGTAACATTCATCGCTTAAAAGCTAATGGCGCTGCTTTTACATAACAGAGCGCTTATTTCCTTTTCCCAAGCCCGAGCTATGTCCTTTCATAAACATTTATTACTATATCAATGGTTGAGAACTGTGCAACCACGTATGGTAAATTGAAATACTATTAAATACTTAGATGAGGACTGTTTGATATAGGACAAATTCCTTCTTTTATGTTTGACTCTATCAAATAGTGCCTATTTTATATAATAAAAATAATATAAAATAGGCACTATTTTTCTTAAACACGTATGTCTTAGTGCACATCTGGTTCTTCTCTTGAACTTAAACCACAGTTCTATCCAGAATGGGTTTCGCTTATATCGTATTGGACTTTTATACAAACACATTACTATAATAGCACTAACTATGCGACCACCAGGATATCAGTCTAACAGAATCATAATAGAAAATCACGTATATGTAATAAAATATTTTCATGTTCATACACAGATTCACCTTGTCTACAATTCCCCAAGCCATGTTGCGTATCATATAATAAATAAACGTAATTGTATAAACGTTTAATGCTTGATTCATGCCTAGTGTAATAAACAAAACATCAGAAGTATAAAACTTTGAAATATAATTTATCATTGAATCATGAATTGTTGATCTATGATGTACTGTATTCATTGCACTAGCTATAAACCCATATTAAGGGTTTATTAAAATATTGGCAAACATTGTTTGGGTTCCTCGTAACTCTGTAGAACAGCATTAATATAAGTAGCATAACAGTAAACAGTAAGTACTAAAAGGAAAAAGCTATGTGAAACATAAAAATATGGCTAGAGCTTTGAAATCTATCGAACTACTTGCAACATATATCAACGAATTTATACATACTTCGCCCACGAGTTTGTCAAAGGTTCAGATATTCAATAAATTAAAAACATTTATATTGGCACAGTAGATTAGACTCTGTCGTGTCCCATAATTACGTAAATAATTTGGCAAAGTGGCTCACTTTAAAACTTACTGAAAGCTTAGAATATGTTTCATTTAACTATGAGAATATTTTTTCATTGATATTTAGGTACTATACGTGTGATAAAAGCAAAAAAAAAAATTATGTCGGAAGAGATGTTTTAAGTTAATTACCTATTACGGCAATATTTATTTGCGCGTATTTGTTTTTTTAATTTTGATGGCTAATATCAAATTAAGAAACAAATTTAATTTTTTTTTTTCATATGGTATGTCACAATAAATTTCAGCTTAAATAAACTACTGCTGTATACTGACTGAATTGAAAAAACAAAAATGAATTTTAAAAATGACTAAGAAAATTAGATAAGCTAGCTCAACGGATAAGAATTTAAAAGGGCGCAAAAGAACAATTAAACTCAGAGTTACCCTTGCGAATTAAAACTTGAATCTAACCACGAAAAGTAAATTGTAAGTGAAAGAAATTTGACTTTCTTAAATACCCCAAAAATTGAAAAGGTTTAAATTTAAAATAAAACAACAGAATTCTTAACCCAAAGATGCTAAGTAACAATCAAATTTATTTTATAAAATGGGTAAAAATTACAAAATGGCAGAAAAAAACCGTGAACTGAAGGTTCTGGCCAAAAAATAAAAACTGCACTTGATTCTAAATTACGATAGGACAATGCTTCTGTTCCCTATACAAAGCAAAAGATTTGGTTGTTCAGGAAGATAATCCAATTCTACACTGTAAAAAATTACAGTAATTTTACCATGGTAAATCAGGAATATTACATGTAATAACGTTGTGAATTTACCACAATAAATCATGTAAATTTTGTTTTACATATTTTTTCTAGATATTTTAACATGGAAAAAGAAATTTCGGTAAAATTTATAGCTTTTTCATGTAAGTTTAAGATGTAACAAAATTCAAAAGGAAAATACAGGAAAAAAACAAGTACAATTTGTATTTACTGTCAAAAATTTACTTAAAAGTGTAAAATTGACATTTTTTGGGGTATTTAGTGCACTTTAAAAGTAATTTTACTAGTGAACTATTAATTTTGCTGTGAAAATATGAGGATCTTTTATATTTATTTGTTTTTACTTGAATTTTCGGATAAAACTATAGATATCATGGAAAATACGAAATTCATACGCCGCAATGTGATTGGTTATTGAATTATTTATCTGTGCGCGTAGGTAATTCTATTCGTTTGTCGAACTTATTATTGGCTCAATGATATCATGTACGTCACAAACAATCGTAGGTTTCGCGTAAGCGTGTTCATTCTTGATCCCTGGTTGAGCGATTCAGTATGACCTATTAGGTGCTATAAAAGAATTAGGTAAGTGGCTTGCTCTCTTTATAAAAATACATATGAAAAGCACTTCAGTGTTCGGTAAATATAGAGTTCATATAAATATTACATACGAATTTTACAGTACAATCTTTGAAAAACACATCAGCATGTGAAATTTACTAGATGGTAGAAACTTTACCTTATGAAGCAAATTTACCTGTAAAATTGTAGGCAACTTTGTCACCAACGATTTTACATATAATTTTACTGCAACTTTTTTTACAGTGTACCATGGTTTCAAATTAAAATAAACTAAATTAAACGTGGACAGTTTCTAGTAAATAACAAGAATGAAAAAACAAAATACAAGCACAAAGCTTCTACTCCTCCAAACCGAGGTGATAGATAAATAAAAACGAATCAGTAAAATAGAAAAACGGAAAAATTTAACTATTAAAATTATAATGAGAGAACTAAAACTAAAATATATCTGCCTGCACAAATATAATAAATGATCTTATATCTACAATGTGCACACATCAATATAATAACAATTATTATAAAGCGAATTCCTTAATGGACGAAATAAAAGACAATAAATTACGATATCAAAATGAAATACAAAATGGCAAACAATGATTCGCAAAAATACGTGTACACACGGTAACAGTGGACCAAGGAACTGCCTGATAAAATTCTACAATCGTATTCTTACAACAATCACGCAAACGCACAATTTACCGACAAAATCTAGTAGATCAAACATAAAATAGAACTAGCAAACGCTAAACATCTTAAAGAAAGGAATTAATTTAAAAAAAAACTAAACACTTAATTAAATAAATTATACAATTAACTCTTTAACTAAAATTTATACAAACTTAAAATTATTGTGGAAATTTCTCGATACAATGATTCAGCAAAACGGAAAAATCATGACAAATTACTAGGCAACTTAAAATACACTCGCGAAAAACGGGGATGTCTGCCACAGCACTACGTTAACCTATATTCATAATCGCTAACACCTGAATGTTGGTTTGATACTGGCGGTCCTGTTTCTTGGTCGACCACATCACTCCATCATAGATTTTACATTCATGACACTTTTTCCTCGGTATTGGAAATTAGATTATCCTAAATTGTTATAAGATAAAGTATTGACAAAACTAGCGAAAAGTTTAATAGTTATGTGATCATATTTGGGGTACTGATGTTTATAGTACAACCCAAATGCTTATTGAAGGTATCGTTTTTCAGATATCAAATAAGTGTGGTGATTTTGAAAATCTGTTGTATCTTTAATTCTTACTGTATTTACTAGCTAGCCATACAATCCTATTCCTTCTAAAAAGTGTTGGATGTGTGAAGACCTCACCTAGGTAGATATTCGATTTCATATGCTCCGAGATGTATAACATCTTTGCACAGTGCTTCGCAACTTGGGAAAGCTTCATCAGCTTGTAGCTTATATGGAATATTGTCCAAAGACGCCTTCTGTTGCGGCTAAACTTTAATGTTAGGAGGTAAAATCTAATTTTGAAGTTCGTTTGAAAGTTAGAAAAAAGTTGTAATAACCGGAGCAGCATCTTTTAGACGGGTGTTTCGGCTGGCTATCTATATAGAGGGTGTTACAATAAGCACAAAACGACGGTTTTTCTGCTTATTTAACAAAATTTCAAATCGCTTTTATTACCACGAAATACTACAAAGGTGATATTGCGTTATTTGATTTCTATTATTACTATATGAAAGTACAAATGAATAATATTTACTGAATTAGTGTAAACCACATTGTCATGCTTGGCATCAGCACTGGGAAACAATAATAATTGAATGTGGGTAAAAATTGGCTTCTTATAGGTATATTAAAAATCTCTAAAATTGTTAGAAATAGACAATTAATATGTAAACACTCTGTATAATTAAACTTACGCGTAGACACAGTCGTTGTCCATACTACACACTGCTTGGCCTTTGAATTGGATCCTAAACTTCTTTTTTCTTCCTTTCACCGTTTAAGAGTTATTTTTAATAATCGAAATGCATTTGACCTTAACCGCCACTTTAAAGTCAATGTTTCAAGCGAAGACAGTAATGATCGGGCTGAAGGTAAATAAGTAGTCATTCGAGCAATGGACGCAAAATGAAGGTGCCTTATATGATTGGTTCCTCAAACGTACAATTTTGCGTTTTTTTTTGAATCGGACATCAAAAGTAGAAACCTCTGTTGGAAGAACATAAATTAATCTTCAAATGTACTTGAAAATATATATAAATATATATTTAACTTTAAGTCATTTTTCTTGAAATTTTGACTGAAAGGCTAACCATTACTTTTGAGACACTCAGTAAATTTTTACCTATAAATAATACCTGATTAACTTAACAAAAAACCACAAAGAATTCTTTGTAG
The DNA here is from genome assembly GCA_004143645.1 of Protaetia brevitarsis. NCBI lineage: Eukaryota > Metazoa > Arthropoda > Insecta > Coleoptera > Scarabaeidae > Protaetia > Protaetia brevitarsis. The sequence goes on from RXPK01000011.1 coordinate 2,433,345, forward strand.
CGTTCGCCCAGCAAATCAAATTTATTTTTGATATATCTACCTCTTTCTAAAGTTTCTCTTAGTTTGGCTTTAACTAAATGTCAGTGTAAATATCAAATATCAAAGAACTTTGGAAATAATATCAACGATCTACGCTGTAGAATGACCTAATTTACATCTACATTTGCCACAATTATGTTTATTTTTATAAAAGTGAATATTAAACCAAATGATAGAATTTTTGTATATACAATAAATTGAATTACAACATTTCTACGTATTTGCTGGTTTTACACATTCCTACGTGTTTATGTGCCCTATATCAACAATATCTACTATTTTGTAATTTGAAAATAGAAAAAGAAGGTGTTTTCAGAATCGTGATATATTATCCTACAATTATTGTAATTGTTCTGGCACTATAATAGGCAACATTTAAACTGCTGTAAATATAATATTCCACAAATATATTTAGAACTAAGTCTATTATTTCAATAGAGAAAATATTAACATGCCCGTGCGTGTAGTTTGGCACAACGCAAAATGTATAATAATCAATACGTGTATTTTCCCAGACTTATGTTTATAAAAAGAGATAAACAACTTGTTCTTAGTGATGATACCATGTTCAGAAGGTACTAACCTCGTTTTGATCTTGACGTAATTTCATACCAAGAAAAAGAAAAGTAAAAATATTTAGATATCTTGGCAGTAAGAAAGGTACTTTGTCCTCACGATATGTAAAAACATGGTAAAAATAAACCTTGTGCAATATAGCAGTCATTCACAATATGTATGCACCAAATGCATAGCCAAAATAATAATTACGACAAAAATAGCTTGAACCACTATTTGTTTCGATTTAAAATTGGTGAAGTAGACAGCATGGTACATTTTTAGAGTTCACCCACTCAACTTAGAGTTAGGCTTTCCATTTATAACGTGTGTTACAATTCCGTCAATTATTCTTTAAGTTTTGGAAATCCTTTTGACATATGCTTTGCTTCTTACTTCCCAGTTAGTTATTATTTGCTATACCCGTCAAGACGTATTGGCAGAAGCCTAGTGTTTCTAATTTATAACATGGCGTCCTTTCGCATTTAATATTCTAAAATTAGAGGTAAAATATTTTCAACGCAGTATTATATTTCATCACAAAACAGCGGAAATTTAGGTTTGGTGTGCAGTATTTTATTTCTTATGTTTTATTCCATCTCTCCAAAAAGAAACTATGTTAAAGTGTATTAAATTATAAAGTTACATATACAGAGTGACATACGTTATGTCAAAATAAACACTAAACCTTTTAATCAATATGTGATTTTTTCTTGGCGAAAGCCGTTTGAAAGAAAACAATGCAGTTTCTTGGCATTTTAAATTTAATTCTTCCGTTTATCATTATAAATACAAGCTCCCAGTCAGTTATGGGTTTGTTCAGATGATCAGACAATAAATATGCCGATCCAATAACTATACCCTTCAACACATCCATGACCCTTAGCGTAATTTCTTCTACGATCAAAACGGTGTTTTAGCTATTGAGTCGAAGTTCCTCTTACAAACCCATTCACATCTAATATCCCCAGGACCCTTACGTTGCTTCTTACTGATCGGTTTCTACTGCTCTGGTAGCATAGCTAATATTCAGGGCCTCTTTGGGCTTTGGATTCCACAGTAATCAGTCCCTTTCAAATATCTGTCAAGGATGTTCTTGTGTTGAACTAATTCGGGTCTTTCCAAAGTTCTGTGCTTGCGTTGAATCAGATTAGCGTGTTTTCGTCATTAAAGGTGATAATGATATTTGAGAGGAGAGAGATGGATGAGTGTTTCATCCTGTTCCCCAATCTGCTCCAGCCGTTTTGCTCTTCCCTTTGTTCCTTTCTTGTGAGGTATTCTCACTTTGGAAGTGGAAGACTTCTTATGGAGATCCGGCTCCAGTTCCTGTTTCGAGTTCCGTTCACGAGTAGCTAGGGAAGAAGCGGTTTACCTCAAGAGAGCCTCGCATACAGAAATAAGGCTAAATACAATGGGTTGCGCCAGGTACCCCAAGATTGGACTAGTAGACTGGTCTTCTATCCAGCCACGTATTCCATTAGCCTATTCCGTCATCTTAGGATTTAGGTTTTTGTTGAGGTAGTCTCCTCTCGGTCCGTGCAGTTAAACCAAGACCTCCAATCCCTTTCTTATTCGTTCTAGAATTATCCATTCTTTGGATAATTCCACCGGCGTTTGTAGCACTAACGCTCCGTTGCTAGAATTCCCATTTAGTTTCTTCAAAGGTTCCCCTGGTATATTAAAGTTTTCGCTTTCGATACACTTCTTATTATCCTTAGTAGTTTGGCTTAGATCTACTATCTTGGATATGTTTTTCTTTCTTCTTTTATAGTTTGGTTCCAGTCTTTCACTGGATTGGGATGCCTGTAGTTCAGGAAATCTTTTAACTGGTTATATTTCATATGGATCAAATGAAACCTGTTTTTTTTTTGACTAGATTGATAGCATTCTTCTTTCTTTTTCTAGCTTAGACATACATCGGTTAGGTTAACATGCATTTGAAAAGACAGCCGAAATTGCATGAATAGATGACAAATTTATCAAGGAAACCATTAAATACAATGAAGAGGTTAAGGACGTTTCGAAAGCGTTCGTAAATTAATTTATGGAATCAATTCACCTCAAAATCAGCTAATTACCGCTTGATTAACAATAATGTGACGATGGCCATGCGATTTTAATAAACCCTTTGATCAACACTCTTTTTTTGCTAAATATTATTTATTAGAAAAGGGTTAGTGAAAGTTTTATAGAAAATCTTTGTCACGTAATGTCTTTTATATAATTCCCTCCTTAAAAGAATTTTTGTCAAAAAATAGCATACCCTCACATCGATGCTGATGATCAATGAATAATGCAGCTTAGAGAAAATCTTATTTTGTTCTGTTAATTATGAGGTATACTTTCATGTATTATCCGCCTAAATACCAAAATGAGTCTACTCAATATGCAAAGATATTTTACAGAAACAACCAGCCGCTGATATGTCCAAAACTTAACAGTAACACTTGTATCTAGATTATCTTCTGCAAATCAATCCATCATTTGTTCGCCAAGGGGCTCACAATAGCTTTCGATCGAAAAACCTACATTCTTTTGGCTTCGATATCCGATTCTATTCGATCGACTTTTTTTGCATTGTTTCTTTCTATTCGGAGACGTTTGCACTGTATGTTTCATGCAAAAGCGTTATTTCTTGTATTTCTTCGACTAGCATTGTGGAATTGCCTAAGATTTGTAAGTCTAAAGTTCAAGGTGTTCAAAAGAATGTCATGTAAAGTTTGTTACAATTACTAGCAAGGAAAACGAAGAAGACGCTAGAAGAAGATAATTTAAGATATAGAAGCAGAGCTATTATGTAATTACTTGCCAAAGTGTTTCAATAACAAATTATGAACATTATCATTAAACGCTTTAATGTTATACATAATAGCCATTAATGCAGAATATCAATTGACGTTTGGGCTGTTTCGATGATCTGTCGGATTGTTTAGCAGATACGACGTTTCGAGCTTTGATAAGGAATGTGATTTTCTATTTTCGTAGTTGGCTATGGAAATGTATTTATCGCTCAAATATAAATTCCTAATCGTTTGTATTGTATTATACAGTGGTAGACGTTATGGAACAAAATTCCATAAAGTTTACATACACGGTCTCAATTCGCATCTTCTCCCTACTACTCCCACCTTTCGCCTTGACTACGTCCATTAGCTTTCAGAATTTATTTGAGCTGTTTAATCTGTTCCAAGAACTGTTTAAGCTATTTCAAGCGTTGTTTAAGTTGCTCCAGCAGCTATTTAAGCTGTGCTAGTCACCACTGTTCCCCTTAGTGCCAACCCACACAAAATATTCAAATTTCGCGTGCTTTGAAGCCGGCACTTGCATCAACTATTCAGATGACGCCAAGTAGTCAAGGTTGGTGAGGATAAAATGTGAATTCCAAATCCACTTACAATATACAGCATAATACGGTCCTACACTGCCTTCTCCAGAAAAGCCAACTATGGAATTGACAGCAGTAGAAATACTACCGAAACATCGTATATAAATAATTTAACAGATCACGTAAACAGGCCAAACACCAGCTTATATTCTAGTAACAGGCGTTTTTAGATCCAGAAAAAGTTATTATATTGTACATGAGATATATATGTTTCAGATTTTCAATGAAAGGTTAGGAATCCGTTAAATATTAGAAACCTCTTGAACATTTAAACTGTAAAAATATAAAGTTTACAAAAACATTATTATATACCAGGTAATATACGGTTGGTTTATGCTATAATACGTGTAATAAATAATAAAATGTCGGGGCCATGAATGATGAGTAATCGTTTATAGCGCACAGAATAGTTGAATAAATGTTTAATCTTTGTTTATACAAAACACAATAAGTAATAAGATATTCGCGGAATAAAATGTATCCTAATATTCCATATTATAACCTTTATTATACTATGTATAAACCGCTATTAAACGTTAATACTGGCAAATGAGCACAGATTAAATTATCGTTTCTAGAATACATATTTAGAAGATTGATTACTTTAGAACTATGGAAAATAATAATGTAAATAAGCTCTACTAATAAACAGCTCCTATACCTACTTCAAATTCCTATTTATCTTTTGCTTAGGTAATAGATAATTCAATTACAAATAGAAAATTTGTAATATGTTCTAGGTAAACCAATGCTGGAAGTAAAAACGAGGACATAAAGAAGAAAACACACGCGTTCAAGGTTATACAACTATTCCAATAGGAAACTTTCATAGGGGCTACAAGATCTCTAGATCATTATGTCAGAAGTAAGTATCTATAACCTTTTACTAAATTAGCGGTAAAGGGTAGCTTTCTCAAAATCACGATAAAACTTCTGGAAGCACAGTAGAAACCTGACAGTTAAAATTAGTAATGGCCGGTTATCAAAGCATACCCCATGAGTTTCTATTTTCAGGATTCATTACTAAAACCCAGCAAAACCGATGACGGTAAATCCGATGAGGAATTTCAAACTGCTTCGGAATGTACCCTGCAGCACTCTAGATCATCCTCGTACGTCACGGCCTCAGAATGTGAACGCGTGTATTCGCCATGGTGGGAATATGGCAAGGAGGACATGCAAGATAATATCTCGAAGGAGAAAATGGTACTGGCGGTAGGCAAGCCGGAATTACCTCCGGTGAAGGAGGTATTGAAGCCGTCACCCGAAGTGCCTCCAGGAAAGATTGTCCACGAGGTCACGGAAACGACCCACTTGAAAGTCCAACACGTCCACTCCATGGACGTCAAGTCCTTCGTCTTGACTTCCGAAACGGTACGCGATAAGAACAACGAATTGATGCCTGTATTGGAGGAGGTGAAGAAAGAAACGATCGTGCAAAAAATGAGCGCCGATCCAAAAATAGATGATGGTTTTGAAGACTTAACTAGAAGACTAAAAGAGGTAGGTTAATCTTTTGAGGGTGATGCATGAAGAAGTGAATGTGTGCGTTTAAAAAGGATATTTATAATGATGATAAGGAATATATGATGTATTATTACCATACACTTCCGTTTTTAAGTCTTATACACCTATGTATAAATATTCATGCTATGTCTAAATTTTACACGATCCTTTCTGCTAGAATGAATTCTTGTATCTTTATTAACTTGTCTTTTATCTACAACTAAATGTATCTTAATAGTAAACTGTATACCAATCTTGTAACGCTCATATAATTCAATTCGACTATAAAATTTCTTCTTGAAATGGTTCCAGAAACCACGTAGACAATCTTTCTCGTTTGTTTACAATAACTTGTTTGCTGTGCTCACTAATATAAATTCTACCACAATTAGACCATTTTTATTTATACCTACTGCGACTGCATCATCTATATGAAGAACAAATAATACTTCAACAAGGTAAGTGATGGAATTAAATACAAGATAATTTGCTAAATTTAAAATATTTAAATATATAGGTAGTGAGTTTTGAAAATTTAAACTATCTGATTTAGTGTCATAATAAGTCTCACCACAAATTAAGTAAAGTAAAAGTATGTTGCTTGTATGTATATACCACTAATTAAATTTATGTAATGGTTCGTTAAACTAATATTGATGGTATCATAACAGGCATTCTAACAGATCAATTATAATAAACCAATATAAATTAAATAATTAAGGATTTGAATAATATACCATTTTTCTATAACTCCATATTTATTATTTGGGGCGTGATTTTAAATCAAAATCTAATAAAAATCATTCAACAAAGCTACGAACCTGAAACCATAGGGCATACACCCGCTGAATATCTGCAAGTAATCGATGGCTACAGTAAAGAACAACAAAAATACATATACGGTTTGCTTTTGCTAGAACACGAAACGAACACTTTTAAGATTATTTTTTTATTTGGCTATTCTTCTGATGTGTTTGTTCAAAGAAAATTGATATTTTTAATTAAAATGAAATCGATATTCACGTGATATTATTATCAAATACAAATGTAAATGTATACCAGTTAGTTGAGAATTCTTTCATCGAGAAATAGAAGATATACTTGGCAAAAATTCAAGATGCAGTGATACGCAAAGTGTTTCAAAACTTATTGCGTAGTTTTGGAAACTCCGATTCCTTCATTCTTTTTAAATTCAACATCCTGTAGGGATTACGATGAAGAATTTCTGAATCACGATGAACAATTTCTGTTCATATGCCGCTAACTATTTTGAATGTAAAAAAAAGTCAAAATAAACCAAGCAAACAAATGTATACAAGATTTTTAAAACGCATTCAATTCATTTCCAGACAAGACATAACTGTGGTTGAAAAAATCTTTTTAATGTCTATAAGGTTATTCAAACTATTCCTTAGGTAAAGGTATTTTCTACAGTGAAGTTCAAATTAGAATATATTTTGGTTAGGTTGACAGTAAATGTCCACCGCCTTAAATGCTCCTTCAGAACTCCAACTCCAAGCACAACTTGATTTAAATGGCTGTCAAAAAAGTAAGGACCTAAGCTGTTCGATGATTTGTTACAAAGCTCCATAGACTTAATCACCATCTATGCGCATTCGATTGAGATTGGTCACGAGAGGTCATAGTGGTCTGACATACCGTTGAAATTCGATTGGAAAAGTAGTGACGTCATGTAGTAACCCGGTCATGTTTGGCTTATCAAATTTGAGACCGCGCTCGGAGATCTGTCACAAGTCATAAGTGCGGTATGAGCGTCTATCCTTTTCTATGGAGATGATCCCTCCCGTAATACATGTGGTAACAAATGCACTTATAGCTTGGGCAGTAGTTACAATAATTGAGAACACTAAAGACGGTTTGTTCAAGAAAATAGATGTTAGTCCTTCAACAAAATTGCAATCTTATTTTTATATTTATTCTCTTCTAACCTAGAAATACATACAATTGCTGCTCGTTTACGACGTTCTAATTTATTACTTTTTAAATGGTTGTGAGCAATGTCGCGTTTATATACACTATCTTTGATATTGGAAACTATTTTCATTTAACACTAACAAAAGCCTAATGTAATAATAGTTATAAAAATACAGTATTTGCCGCTCAAAACATTTGTAAATGTATGACGTCACAGATACTAACAGATATCACATGGGACCATAACTGACCACTTCTTACCAGAGGTGCGTTCGGGCTGCACATTTATGCGCTTTTAGCACCTGTTTCTTTTGGGTAGGAAAGGTGTGTATGCAACGGCCATGGGCACGTTTGCTTTGTTTGCTGCGTTTACTTACCCCTCCTTGGCAGCGTAGATAAAAACAAAGCACTTGTTAGGATAGAAGTGGTTAAGGTGGTACTAAAATGGCAAAAGCATTAATAGTTCTTACAAGCCAATTAACCGAGGTATTAACCGATGATTCGAGTAGCGAGGAGAAATGGGAAATTTCTTATTATTACATTCATCATGCGTTATACCGATACCTCGGCTACAAAATTATGTGGAAGTTGTGGTTCCACAATTAACAGACCAACAATTTACAAGCCACTTTTTATTGTCAACATTTTGCAAGTGCACAATGATTTTATTGTCATTTACGGGTTCCATTACCACTATCGTAGGTGATAAATGATTGTTAAACGTCTATCTCTGGTTATGAATAATATTCCTGTTTAGGTGCTTTAGGTTAGATCTTTTCGCGCGGATAGCGTTCGCTTTGTTGTACATACTGCTGTGAACTGAAGGTACCAGCATATAATTAAAAGTGAAAAATTAAATTAAAAATTAAATTAACTAGCTCAGCAAATAAAAATTCAAAAGGGCGCAAAAGACAATTAGAACTCAGGGTAACTTTCATGAAAAGTTATTGTGGGCGTTTGAAAAATTAAACTTTCTTTAAAATCCCCAAAGATTGAAATGGTTGATTTAAAAATAAAAGAACTATTATTTAGGATGATATTTAAAATCATTAACTTTTATTGTATTTAAAAAAAAAAAAAACATTTAATTATAAACAACAGGGGAAAAAACCTTAAGACAGAATGTCTTGGATTAAAATAACCCCTTCGTGAATTTACAATTAAAAAGGACAATGCAAATCCTTTAGCAAACAAAATGGTAGATTCGTTCTAGAAGGAATTTCTTATACCACAAATAATCCACGTGGTCTCAAAAATTCAAAGCAAACTAAAATTTAAATTAAATTACACGTGGAGAAACAAGCAAAATTAAAAATGAAATTTAAATCAAGCTCAAAGCTTCTCTTCACCTACCCCGAGGTGATTAAACTACAATTAATTTGAAAAGTACAAAAAAAAACGGAAAATTTAAACTCTAAACGCGATCACTTCTAAAACGAAAATTATTAACGAGCCTTACATATAAATTGTGCACAACAATATAACACCTATTAATAACTAGTGAGTAATCTGAATGTTGAACAAAATAACAAAAATTAACAAACAAATCTTTACTGAACAACTGCAAAATTGGAGCAACGAAACAAATATCTACCAACGCCGCGTACATTCAGATAACTCTGAACCTAAGAGGCCCTAAACCTCGCATATAAAAATCAGCTGCGTGCGACAAACGCGCACCAAACGCGACAATCATCGAAATAATAATTCATCCAGGACGGACACAAGAATTAAAAATATTACAGAGTGAAGTAAAACTAAACTAACTGAACAAATAAATACTTAAATTAAATACTCAAATCAATTCAAGAACTTCATTAAAAAAAAAGACAAATTAAAACCAGTGAGAATTTGCGCGCGGCAAAGCCAAAACTTGATCTTGGAAAAAATGAAAACAAGTTAAAAAAAAACCCGGGGAGAAATGCCATAGCAATACGCGTGCATACGGAAAGTCCGAAAGCTTTTGCTGCCCTATCTTGGGAGTAAAAGCGTTGTGAGCGTGGATTGATAATGTATTCATGACCTCACTGTTATCTATTAGCGTCTTTTGGCGGTGGACTATTCGGTCAATGATGACAACATTTGGTAACGACACGTTCACGTCAAAAAAAATGTTGACGTTTGATATAAACATGGTCACTAACATAACGCCAAAACGGAGTTCTATGTTGGTGGCCGTGTGCGTCAGTATTCTAATCATCCCATCCTAACCTCGGAAATCACAAATATGAATCTGAATCTGGAACAAATAGTTCTGCTGCTTACATTACAGCAAAAAGATGACGATTTTCTTGTACTTGTCAATGATATGGACAATGTAAGTGCACAAATTGCAACGACTGCGTCGGCAGCGCTAACACATAGGGAAAAACACTACAAACAACCATTATATTTTGAACTAAATGTGGAAATGTATTCGGATAACGAGTATAATTTTTATCTGTTGCATCAAAAACTGTAAAATTTGCGCGGCTGTTTCGCCATTACAAATTGTCTATAATATAGTATATATAATTCAATCTTAACGTCAAATATCAACCTAACAATAAGACAAGGTAAACCATTAAACAGTACATATCTAAAATATATACCTAACCAACAAATGACAAACACGGCTTCTACTTGTATTAATGTCGCTGCAATCGCTTTTTTCGCTTGTGAACGAAGTTTAGAGTATGTTCACGAATTCTCATGACCAAACCGGATGTGTTTTAGCATTGAATTACTTTGATTAGAGCAGTACTAGAAATGACCACAACGCAAAAATAGCAAATTCTATGACCAATTCACATATTTAGTGACAAAGTTATGCGCCAAAATACGCTATATAAAACGCCTTGAGTTGCAAAGGGAACGGTTAAAGCCTAGACCATCGGTACTAAAAGCGCATAAGCGTGCATTCCGAACGCACCCCAGGTCACAGAGACCAAATGAAATCGTTGTGGTGAATCGAATTTGACTCTATTCTTGTGATCTATACTACGGATAAGTTATGCATTGCAATTCTGACTATTAATAAACGCATTTTTGTGAAAAGTAGCTTCGTAAACAAACATATATGGTATGTTTACATTAAATTGTGGTAACTGAAAATTCGTGGTAATTATTGAAACGGTGTGGTTGCATTATATATATATATATGTTATTGTCTCAAGTAGCCACTGTTTGATTTGAAAAAATGTGATGAAAAGTAACGAAATTTAAAAAAAAGAAAGTGAGAGGTGATATTGAAACTGTCACAAGTACGGCTGAATCCAGGAAGGAATGGCCATATTTTCAGATAAATTGCTTAAATATATTGAGTAGATTAAAATGTTTCTTACTTAGTACAGAAACTACATGACATTTTTTTTTAAAAAGCCCACAGTAAACCTATTATTTACTATATATCAAGCACAGGGATCCAAACTGGGTTTATTGAACAACAGCTCTGAAGATATGGAGAGTATCTATCTATCGATATCAGCAATTTTTTCTATACCAATAATAAATATCAAAAGGTAAATGTAATAATAGAATGGCCCTATTCAGCAGATTTACCAGTGACTAATCGATATATCCTGGTCAGTTTATTGGTTGTCACCAGGGTGGTCCAGTGGTAACTTTACAGAAGGCGCCCAATACAATAGATAGATAACATGATTCATGGCAGACTATGATTAGCAAACATGTATACTAGTTTTCAATTTTTAGATTTTAGGAATGTTCAGGTGGTTCCAGGATCCTGTTAAATCGAAAAAAATGTGACTCTCTAAGTACATTTTAGTTTATTACAACAAACTGGAATTAATTTAATTTAAATATTTTAGAATTTGTTTTTCTTTCTCATTTTTGATATTTTATTTATTCATATCTTTAAAGAAAAAAACTACCTTTTTGATTAAAACATTTATTATAATTGTCGATAGATAATATTCCAATTATTCTGCACTTCAATTCTCATTTGCTTTTCCCGCAAATTGCCATAGTAGTAATCATCCATTTCCAGTTCATTGTCATCATTATGATATATAACAATGTCCATAATATGTTTCTGAAAGATGCAAATATTATGGAGCATGCAATTATATCATTATATATTTGCAAGCCCATTCAATGCATCTTACACCCAAAAATTTATAATGCGAAACCGTTCTTTAAAAGCTCGAATGTTCTTTTAATGCTGCTGCGTGCAGAAGCATTACTATGGTTGTAGCCGGCGCTGATTTGGTTTGGGGTATCCATTATCTTTATACTGTGTACTTGGGTTCGGCTATCAACTGTCATCCTTCCTCTGGATCCATATGAAGATGTTATTTGGTGTTGAATTAAGGAAGTTATATATTCAAATATAGTTCGATTTATTTTATTTTTTTTTTACGAAATACAGACTCCGAATAATTACTAATTACATTATCCACGTAGCCTCTTATTTTCGGACAGCATTTTCTGGCTAAAACAGTTTTAAGTTTATAATAATAACTTTTTTTCTTTTTTATTTACCTAGTTCAATTCCTTATTCATCTTCTTCTTTAGTACTACTGAATAATAGAAAATCCACAAGTTTCATACAATCCACCATAACAACTCTACAACTGCAGAAATCAATTAAAACTATTAAAAAGCACTAAAATACAAATGTTACCTATATATCTCCAAAACCATCAAAACATGTAACACCCAATCCTCATCTTTGCCGATAAAAACCTAGAAATGATCTGGATTAGTTTGGTAACGCCGTAAGTTTAATAAACATACGGTTTTCAGGGGTGGGGGATTTATTAAACGATTTTACGGTTACTGTTGGTTGATTTTCTAAACATACTAATAGTTGAAAAAGCTGCGTTCTTCACGACGTTTGTTTTGTGCTCAGTTGCAAATTTAATGCCGTTTAGTTTAGTTATTCATCAAACTGAGTGTGATATATGGCAGTAAATTTGTTTTACAATTCATTTCTATTTTATGGCTGACTTCTTTTTGACTAGAAATAGAATTCTCTGTTACAATACATAATACCGATAATTGATTGTCCTTAGTTTTTGCAGGTTTTGATTTATTTAGTTTTCCGTATTGCATGATGAAGCGACTTATTCAACAAACACCTAACACTTCTCCCATTTAAACGTCTTTTGAGCGGGACACTTCGCAAAATGCATGATATTTTCTAGGTACCCAGTTTGCCAACGCGGTATATGCAATGGTAACAATAAAATAGTTCAAAGATTTTTTTTATTAACATGGCTAACCTCGGAGTGATAGCTACTTAAAAAGAAGCACCGTTAATGGTTTTAAAAGCCTTTGAATCTGCAAATAAAATAGGATATATAACGTTACAATAACAAATAGTGTTTCCTAAATTTGAAAATACCAGAAGCGGATTTTGAAATCTTTCCAACAGATTACGTAACGACAGGCACGTACTATGTAGGAACATAGTTGCAATTAGCTTGCGCAGTTGTTTATATTTTGCGTGACTAAATCGACAGGCGCAAGCAGGCTGAAAGCAAGTTTTCAGCCAAATATATTGCCAAATGGGCAAAGGGATCCTGCGCATTAAAAAAATGGATTTTATATTGCACTGCCATCTGCCGCGGTGATGCTGAATAAAGATATATCGAATCGGTATATTATATAAAATTTCTTTTCTTTTATTATTTTAAATAAATTATTATTACCTGTAGAAAATAATTTAAACTGCATATACATATTAAAAATCCTTGTAAAAACCCTGGTTAATTCATCAATTACTTTTTTTTACAGAAACCTGTAACGCTCACTACAAAAATATTTAAAATTTAACAGGAAAAATATAGGCAACAGGTTTTGCGTAGGTGTTAGTAACACTAAAAATAGTCTATGGCATAATGTATGCTTACTTAGTGTAGGTACTAAATTAGCAGGGAAACATGGCCTTTATATTTCCCCATTGTAAGTATATAACACAAAGATGCTTTGCACTTACTATTTTTAGAATAAATACGAAATTCTTATAAACATTGCGGATATCGTCCTATGTAGTTCGCAAATTCATTGAAATTCTGATCTGTTTACATTTTCCTGCTATTTTTAGAGCTTTCATGCTGGAATATGCAGCCAAGCGATAATTTTAACTTTATAACTGAATAATATGAAACTTTAACATTCGAATTTCAAATAAAAGAGATACGTAAAATAATAAAGATAAATTATTATCAAATTTTGTATTAGTTCCAATATATTTATTTATACATCTTCAAAAAATATACGTTTGAAAATAGCACACATTATTTATCTCCAAGGACTAGATATAGCTGTTAATCTTACAAGTTAATTTTGAATTTCTAAATATCGATAATCAATCAGACGCTTCGTTTCCTACACGCAGATCCTAAATTTCAAAAGTTGGATTAAAAAAGCCGAATTAACTTGTCATGATTAGTATGTTATACACCTAAACCATTATTACATAACTAATTCCGTTTAAATTTATACTAGAAAATATTATACAGCCAGGGTTAGCAAATAGACGCAAATATATATATTAATTAAGTTTGATCAAATAACGGCACTTATACATGTCCACGATACGTATTTCGAAATGCCAAAAACGCGCGCAAAATAAAATATATGTAAGGCAAGTGATACAAAATAAACAAAATTTATGTAAAACTAAAATTAATTGAAAAGAAAGTTAATGAAAAACGTATTTATGGCATTCCAAACATTGTAAAATTGAATTTGTAATATAATGATTATATTAGATATTACTCGAAATTGTGTAGCCAAAAAAATATATACGAAACACCCCCATAACTTTTGTATCATACAAAATACATTGAAAAGGTGTAGTGCTTACTACAAAGTAAACTTCAGTAATGGTTTAGTATTGCGCTATCCGAGATTATTACCAATGACATCCTTAATCGGTTCATAAATAGCATTCTTAATTTCGATGGCTCTTCGCTACGCTTTGTTGAGATAAATGTTTTTCAATGTCAAAAAAGGTGCATTGGCAAAAAAGGAAACGTTTGTTATTTGTAGGGTTTGTAAATCGGTTATATTAACACAACCTTTTGAGAAGTTAACACATACTACTAGTGTCATATTTGTAATTCGTGATTGAGTTTCAACTTACAAGTAAATGCCCAAAGGACAAAACATTTAAAGTGTTATTAGAATTTAGTACACGTAATTTGCAGGTAGGTACTTAATTTAAATATCAAATTCTGACAGAATTATACAATTCTCACTCAAGTTTATATTTGGATGAGATAATCTACTAATTATACCTCAGATTAAACATTAAATAAAATTTGAGCCATTAATGTTAATTCGGTCACAAAGATGTAATATTTACAAGGTTAAATAGAACATGGGTCTACGTAGGAATCAAAAAACGACCACTACACTTTAATTACATCTTGAAGCATTAAGTAGTGTAGAGTATATTTTGCTTTTAGGAATTGTGGGTGGTTTTATTGAATGTGATCACAACGTTGACAGTTTATGTCGAAGTATTCAGTGTTTGCTTAAGGAAGTAACAAGTTGCTGTTTCCATGAGGAAAATCTCGTGATTGTAAATAACATCGAGTCGTAATGTAATGTTGGCTACTGAATTTATATAAAACATTTTTGTTTATCTAATATTTTTTGTTTATTCCGAGGTAAATTTATTTTTATCAAATAAATTATACGACGGGTCTTACAGTAAAATAAACTTAAATCATACATGGTAGTACTACGAGGAGATATTTTTGGTAATCTGTTACCCTAATCTTTACTTGATGTATATGCATAATAGAATCGTCAGTATACTGCAGCAAAATCTTATCATTACACTTCCTGGTTTAACTAAAGATAGCAGATTTGTGTAGAAACATGATTCACAATAGCGGGTTTGCCTTTCATAATAAATCTACAATGTCCGGTACTTTAAACATTACCAAAAGCAATATTACACAAATAATAATAGTAATTAATAATTAACAAATAAACTTGTTTAAAATAAACCGTATTACAGATATATATATAAGAAACACGGTTCGTTTCTGCATAACACATTTACTGCACTGTACATATGTATATCTCATCCGTCAACACTCTATTGCAAAAATATGTAAAACCAAGATAGTAAACTTTAATTGTTTCTTATTTCACTTGACGGGAAAACATATTGTTATAGTAATTTGCCAAATAAATGCAAGACAGAAAGTAGTATCCTTAAAGAGAGAACCGAATTAGGAACATTTTATTGTACACTTTCTTGAAAGAGAATTAATAATTTTTGCAACAATCCAATATACAACCAATAAATTATTAGCTAGCAAACTTTTATGGGTTTAAAATAAAAGTAATGGAAAATGCTGTAGCAGTAAAGCCTATTATTACTAACAATTTTATATGAATTGTAAGTACACTTGAGCAATGGCGAAGGCATCTTTAACTAGCATCGCTTAAGTACTGCCTATAAAATTACCACTTAATACCCTAACGGTACAATACCCTGTGTGTGAACCAGTAAACGCCAAACAAGGAGAAATCATTTTCTATGCATAAAAGGAACCATAAAAAATGCTATAACCTTTTATCTTTTCTTAAATCCAGCAGCTACATTATTGTATATATTTATAGGTACATGTATGATTATTTCGCTTTAATATATTTTATTCTTCAAACTCGTCATATGAATTTATTTTGATAGCCGAATATGATCTGCTAACAATTCTTATAACAAAAAAGAATCTAATAAACTTTCCAATTCTAAACTAATTAGTTCAAATAAAATCCATATACTAATTAGGCGTTTGAATACGTTAAATCATAAAAGTTTCTAATGTCATACCACTTATGGTTTATTAACTCGCATCTAAATTCATTAAAGTACATATTACATACATTTTGTTTGAAACGTCCAGAAAAAGAAAATTTTATGTTTATGTCTACAAATTTCTAAGATAGAAATAGAGAAATTCTGATGGTAAAAGCAGCCACAAGGTTTATTACTGTAGTGAAGCTTGTAGACACTTTATGTGGGAAATAAAAATACATACAATATATATGTCTATATTTCTTAAAGACTATTTTTACATCTTAGTAGTATTGCCCAATATTTGTTCAAGCATAGCTTACGCCGAGTTTATGGCATTTAGAAACCTTTCTTGTAAATACTTTACATATATTAGTTAAAATTTGGCAATTGATTTAATTAACCAGACTACCTAATGTTATTTTTACACCTCAATGGTATTAGTAATGACCGCTGAAAAAATACGCACATTTAATGAAGGTTAAATGGTAATAACCAGGGCTGGAAATTCAGACTGTTTTAATATTACCCGCATAGACTACTTAAATAACCATTTATTCCTCATAAACTATTTTGTCAAGGCAAACTACCCGAAATGCTCTAAAAATTTGCTGAGTGACTTTTTCAACCGTCTTTTGCAAAATATGTCAATTTCCCCCTGCAGTATTCTCCTCAAACAATCTTTCAGTGGCGATCTTACGTCCATAATTGGGTTAGTTTGACAGCTGAAAAAGGTAGGTATAGAAAAATACTTTCCAATTAGATAACATAATTATTAAATGCTGTAAATAAAATTAACATTTCAATATAATTGGGAAATATTTTTCTATACCGTCTTCAACTATAATCTTTTAGCTTTTTCACTTTAAGGAATTCTATTTTATACAACTTGCTCTTTATGTAACCCAAAGAGGTTAAGTCAGAGGGAAAACGCGCAAGCTATAAGATGTGACTTCAGTTAGATACCTATCCTTAAATAATTAATAATAATTGTTAATAACTTCAGTATTATGTGGTAATACTCAATTGTTGGTATTTGCAGTTGAGTTGAGCGAAACGTTATTTAAAAAATCCTCCAGTAAATTTAAACGGTGTTCATTAGTTAAATTATTATTCAAATGATTATAAACTGGATATTCTTCAACTGATAATAACGCACCGTACGTATTCATACTGTACCCATGCTTTTGGTCAAATGTCTAACTACACACCCGTTCCAAAAGTTTCTAATATGTTGCTACACTGTTAATGCAAAAGTACTACGGATTAATTGCGTTTTTCATAAAATTTCATTCCACACAATATTGTAGCAATAATTAATATACCATTTTTTTGTCTGTATTTCTTGCACGCATCATCTTTTTATTTTTACCACCAATAACCTCGACAATGCCAACATATTCAGCTTTGTTAACTTAAGTAATTTCGATTTGTAGAGTAAAAAAGCAAAGTTGAATTTGTTATTTGATTGACGTATATGTAAATATCCACTTGTATGTACGCACATATGCTGCACACAGCATAAATTTAAGTTTCTCATCTCCAATACACATACATGTATATGTATGTACTGCTGTGTACTGAAGGTAAAAAAAAAAATGCAAAATGAATTTATAAAAATGAAAATTAAATTTGCTAGCTCAGCGGATAAAAATTAAAGTGCGCAAAAGAACAATTAAACTCAGGGTTACTCTCACAATTAAACCTATCTTGAAAAGCAAAATGTGGGCGTTTGAAAATTTGACCTTCTTTAATCTCCAAAAATTGAAAAAGGTTTGATCTCAAATAAAAGAACAGAATTTAGAATGACGTTAATAATCATAAATTTTATTATTATAAAAAGAAAAGAAAAAAAACATTTAGATACAATTTGCAGGAAAACAAAAACCATGAGCTTAAGACTCTGGCCGAAATCAAAACCTGCTTAAGACTCTACAATTACAAAAGGACAATTCAAATCCTTTAACAAAGCAAAAGACAAATTTGTCTAGAAGAAAATCCTTTTTCACAAAAAATCCACGTGGTTTCAAAATTAAACGAACTAAATTAATTTAAACGTGGACAAAACAAGTCAATTTTCAAAATTGAAATTTAAATACAAGCACAATGCTTCTATTCACCCAAACCGAGGTGATTAATTATTCAAAACTACTCAGCAAACGAGAAAACGGAAAAATTAACTCTTTAAACTAAAAAAAAGAAACTTTCCAGAACAAATATAATAACTGATCTTATATCTAATTTGTGTACACAATAATATACTAACAATTATTATTTAATGAGTTCCTTGAAGGATGATCAAATTAAAAAATAAACGAACAATCTTTAAATAAAAATGAACTACGAAAAATGCAGTCAATGAAATTAAATTAATTGACTCACGCTCTCAAGATGGCGCTTCGGTAACAGTCGATACATAATCAACCAGTGCTTGGGCAACCGTAACGCAGAACTCATCTAAGAACATTCTAGAATATACATTTGAACAACATATACAATACTGTGGTTGCAACGCAATACAACTGAATGAAATTAATTTTAACCAACTGAACAATTAAAAGAATAAATAAAATCAATTCAAATAACAAAATCTTATTTAAAAATAAAATATTAATTTCTGAGAGAATTTGCCCGAGACATTGATAAAGATTAATCTCAATAAATAAAATATCACTGAATTTTCGAACCTCGGGTTGCCAAATCACAGCAGTACGTACGATACTGAGGACACTAGTGAACCCCAAAACGCAATCGAGACTGGTTTGGGAATGTATTCAAGAATTGAGCAACCTGACAGATCGCAATAAAGTCATTTTGCTGTGGGTGGCGGGACATTCGGTAATCAAAGGAAACTAAAAAGCCGATGAGTTAACAAGGAAGAGATCAACCTATTCTAGGAGTATCCAAAAACACAGTGCAGGAGTAGGTAAGAAGTTGAGTAAAAGGAAGACAAGGAATACTGGGATAAAACAACCAGACAAATTCATGGGAAGACCTTTATTAAGGGACCATCAATGAAGGAGACTCAAAAACTGCTGTAGCTTAGTAAGAATCATGTTCGCACTGCAACAGATCTGTGCACTGAAAGAACACTTAGAAGGAATTGGAATTCACTTTAGGGATACCAGCTGCAGACTGTGTAATTGTATGACAGATACCGCCCACCACGTTCCGTGTGAATGCGAGGCTCTGGACGCAAAAAAGCAGGCAATTTTCTTCAAGCAAAAAATGAACTCAGAAGATTGCTTTAATCAATCAGCCAGAGGCCTGTGCAGAGCAGTACCAGGCTACCATAAATTTCAAGGTGTGCCAGTGTCAATGGTTAGAAGTATTCTTGTAAGTACAATAAGATTTCGAAGAAAAAGTTGAAAACCCCTAAAACTAGTCTGAAAGTTTTTTTTCTTCTTTATTACCCTGTTTCCTCAGTGGACGCGATTTTAAGCGTACGCGAGTGACAACGACAAAATGCCGTTTGATTTAAATGGTGTTTTGTCGCGTCCACTGAGGACACAGGGTTATGTTTTAATTGTTTAGTAGAGAAACAATATACCATAGGGCAATAGTTTTTAAGTTTATTAGGCCCCCCACCTTTAAATGTCGGTCCAATTAGAACAATCACACCATCATAAGAAGAATTCGCCTATTCTTCTTATTCTAAGACTAAGTAATAACGTTATTATGAAGAATTATGTATAGCGATAGCGATGTTCTTTGTCGATTACCTAATCGAAAATCTTAATATTCTAATACTGTAGTTTGCCTTCTACATTCGCAGACCTGATTTGAAAGATAAATCTACATGAGACACTTAAGTTTATATTCATTTGCGCGGTAATTGGCGGTACACAGAAAACCATCGTATGAGGTTTTGTATTCTTAATTTTATTTTACTGTAATGAATGGTAAAACAAGGCTTTTCAATTCAATACGAGCATTGGTTTCAATGCATATTTGCGGTCTTCGCGGTTTAGTTCAAATCGCACGCTTCAATATTTCTGGCGTAATTTTAAACACTCTGCGTTTATCCATTTCCTCACTTCGTCGTCATTTAAGGGAGGCGTAGCATATATTTTTCTTTGATAAAACCTGAAATTTAAAAAAATCTAACGGATCAAATCGATCTAGCCAGCCCTCATGTTGAGCCACTACGACCAATTCATTTGTTTAGAAAATATTTGTCCAGCTACTCTCTGGAACGGGAACTCCATCGTGCATGCATAGGGTGGACCAAAGGTATGAAGCTAATAACAAATAAACATACTAATACGAGCACTTCGTAGATTCCTTAGGGGGTATCTCAAGAACTACAGATTTAAAGCTCTCAGCGTTCAGTTTCCACATATGCTTGCAACATGTCGTATTTTTCATGATTGGTGAACTCAACCATTTCTTAAAAACAACGGTGCAATGATAATATAAAACGAAGCTAATTAAACTAATAGAACTCAAATAACTGGAAGAGATTATAACGATATTGGATAAAAGTGTAATTAATACCGTTGCACTGACAGCTTGACAGATAAAATAAAAAAAAAATATTAATTGTTTCAATTTATAAGGGCATGGGACTCTGTGTAGAGAATAGTTTTTATATATTTATCAATCATAGCACACTGCTGTTTTCGTATCCATAGCATGTTGTAAAATTCTATTAGAAATTTAAAAACGCAATATCTTGCTTAATATTTAGAATAATATTAAGCAAGTAGTAGAGTGTTATATGTTTTTGTAAGGCCACAGAAATTTATAACATATCCTACGCATTTTCATTTAAGAAAAAAAATAGTCTGACGTCCTAACTAAAAATCTTGAAGATTAAAAGAAAGTAGATTTCATATCCAAATCTCAAATAAAGAACTGTATCTGTAATATCTAAACTATTTTTAGAAATTTTAAATAATAAGAAAGTTATATGGCATAATAGATTTTAAAGGAAAGTATTTTTTTAAATATCTGGAAAACGGCAAGATAAATTTAAAATGATGATTGATTTTACCAATGTTTTTATCTCGAAAAAGTAGTTCAGGACTGCCTACCTACCTCATGTTTTCGTATGTTTTAATTACTCAATAAACAATCAACAACTTAATCGCCATCAGACGGTAAAAGAGCTGGGTGTTACATTTGATTCCAAACTGACGTTTATTAATTCATGGTTGATTTGCAGAGTTGCTTGCTGCTTACAGGGCAATTGTACGGATTCATATATGGGATCTGTATTAGGAATTTCAAAGACACTAACTGTTTATTATTACTGTACTGTGCTTATGTCCGCTCAAAACTTGAGTATGCTTCATTAGTCTGGTATCCCATTTACCTGATCCACATTAACAACATTGAGTCAGTTCAAAGACGTTTTGGAAAATATTTAATCTTTAAGCTTGATGGTGTATATCCAGTGAGAGGGACGGATTATGGCGATATACTTACTACACTTAATTTGGTATCATTACGTATAAGGCGTATTATGCTAAACGTGAAATTTTTGAGGGAACTTGTTAAATAACAACATAGACTGTTTATGGTTGTTAGGTAATAGTTATTTGTATCACTAGGCCAGAAACTACAGTTTTGCGAGTATGAGTACGGTTTGTACAAAGTGCGAATACTCGCAAAAGAGTTCCTGGCCGTGTGATACACAATGTTTTTTGGGCCGACAAATCTTAATTTTGATTGAAAATAGAAAAGAAATTTTGGCACTAAGGAGTTGACAGTACAAGTTGGCACACATGTCACATATACCTTAGTATTTTGGTGTTTCTGAGAATAAATCTTTTTCTGTAATTTTCCTTCTAGTTTAATATCTATTTATCAATAATGGGTGCAATGAAGACACCAGTTCATCTTAGCATGGTTGAACAGTAGCTTAATGACAATTCATTACACATCTGTCATGTGAATCTAGTGTGACCAACCTTTAGTGACATTTTTGCCTGCCTGCAGTAAGTACTGCAAAAATGACGAAGGCGTAAAAAATAAATTTAAATTGCCTAGAATAGAAAGTCGTCATCAGCACGGAACAAATGTTTTGGTTAAATCTCCAATATCAACAATGTGCACGAACTTTAACGATATCGCTTATTTGTGTGATATACATAATGATTCTTTTAAATTTATATCAGGAATTATCACTGGTATGTAGTTAACTATGCC
Source organism: Protaetia brevitarsis (assembly GCA_004143645.1). Lineage (NCBI taxonomy): Eukaryota > Metazoa > Arthropoda > Insecta > Coleoptera > Scarabaeidae > Protaetia > Protaetia brevitarsis. The sequence goes on from RXPK01000011.1 coordinate 2,455,682, forward strand.
CTTTTCTTCTTTTTTCCGTACAAATAACCTTTATCTCAATTAAAATTTCTTCTCTATCCAAACCAATCTCTCTGATTTACTACTTCTGAATTTCGTTCCTAATATGTTATACACCAAGTACGTCAAATTTCCAGACTAATTTAATTCAATCCGCTTTATACAATTGTATGCATCCTCCGATCTGCCATATTTCATCCATCGTTTCGTAACAAACTTCCTTTTCTTTGAGAACAAATAATATCTACCACAACAATATGTTTCAACCACAGAAAATGTCTTTTTCTTTAAGAGCACTGTTCAAAATGTTTAATGTGTTATGTTAGTTTGAAAAATGTATGTGAACCACTTCTGTAAGCAATATTTGTATATACTCACTATTTTTGTACATGTCATAAATTGTGTTTCCAATAGCACATTGACAATGAGTAGAATAATCAATTTTTACAACATTTATTTCGTATGCATTTTCGTTTTGGATTAGTGGATGTAATTTCTTGTTTACTCATGGATGAAATTTTGCTTATGTTTGCAACATGAGTGTTTGGAGCACTCGTTACTCTCTAAAAACGAAATACTGTAAAGAATATGACATCGAAAATATATGGATTTTATTTATACTCCTCGCACGAAAGTTAACGGGAGTAATAGCCCGTTGTTCTCGCGTTCTGCGTCAAAATACGATTAACGAAACTATTAACTCCTTCGATTGCTTCCACAATGGTTTCGGTATGGCTTAGTTGTAATAACCACTTATTTTAAATAAATATATACCAAGTATAAACGCAAATTCCCACACTTTACTGCAAATGCAAAATATTACCGTTTGACAGTTGACAGCAATAACTAAATTGGTGAGAATACGTTTGGAAGATGTGACAAGCATGCAAATTAAAAAACAGTAGGCACCAACATAGTATCTTTAATTGAACATGAATAAGTTATATGTAAGTTGGTTATTTTAATAATATGGTATTGCATGGCCCGAATTTGTAAGTAATGACGTACCTCGTCTATTATAGTAAATTAACTTTAGGTATTTTTTTTCCTGTATTTGGGTTCTTCTTGGTTCCTCTTAAGAATAGTGCGAGATCTCCAAAGTTTCGAGGAGTTATCTACACTGCTGTTAGGTAAGTAAGCAAGTAAACCATCATGCCACGATTTTTTTCTCATTTAGTCAATCTGTTGAAGAGATCTCGAAGATGAATAGATTGATTAGAACACCCTGTATTACCCGGGCTTAAACTTTGCAGACACAGTTCATTAAAATTATAACAGCGATTAAATCTTTCGGGACTACAAATACACCCATCATCGAATATCATTTTTAACATAAGTAACATGGAATTAGAAAGGTGTCGTGTTACTAATTGAAAATAAAGATTAGTGGGCTGTCAAATAACACAAAAAGGGTCTCCTAGGGAACCAGAGATCAACACGCAGATCGGATCCAGGCATCGGAAATCGGAATGACGTGACGTCATAATCCGGTTGTTTCACACATGTTGAGCCGAAAAGCCACTACCACCAGAAGATAGCAGTCGTAGTGTACGCGCGTACAAAACAACCGGTGCTACAACACCCAGATCCACAGACACTAGCACACGCATACCTAACGATGGTCATCGTGACGACAGAGTGGAGGAACCAAATCACGGCCAACACGGTTTCTGTATAGTCAGTGTGTTTCGCGGCTCCGTAGCTCGCAGATCCATCGAACATTGACTACGTATTAAGGCGACGGCGCGCGTTAAACGAAAACAGGCGAGCGCGAATAATCCGTGTATTGCTAAGATAAGAAGACAAAAAAAAAAAATACGTTCGCGAGTTTTGTCAGCTCGATCGCGAACATTACAGCTAATGAATTTCTTAAGTACCATGAGGAAATATGCTACGCGTATAGTTTATATAGAAACAAATCGAAACGTATTCTATTATTCGAATATCTAAGACTTTTGATAGATGTTTCTTTGGTGGTGTTTGATTTGAAAAGAAATGGAGAACACGAACGGAGAACTGCCAGTGGAAAATACCGTCGAGAACGATGCCACAACCACCGAAGCTCCCATGTCCAAAACCACCACGATCAGTACTATAGCGGTTCAAAGCGGCAAAACTCGCATCGTTATAGCTCTGCTGCAAGTACGTAAGGATTAAGCATTTAGCGAAAAAACTAATTCGTTGTGTACGCGAATCGAAACAGCCAGTCAATTTGGGTTACTTTGGCGGAGGTATTTTCTAAATGAGTATTACGAAATCCGCTTTGCATAAATTTTACTTTTAAATTTCGCAACGTTGTTCTGCCGTAGGAATGATTCGACATTTATTTATAGATGCTTATATACGCACACGGTTAATTTTTTATATAAACATTACGCTTGGACAAGATCGGGCGCATCAATTGACGCTAGTCGTACCTATTGACTAACTAATCTCACATTATGTATTTGAAGGTGTAAAAATGTATACCCATATATGTATATATTGCATCAATTATGTTTTGATCGTTTTGCAATCTCGATTAGAAACACATTCTACCTTTGGAAAATTAATACGTTCTGAGAAAGAAATGATGTTTACCTTATATTTACTAACACACACATAAAATTATATTATCTGATAACATGTACAAATATAGTATATATGCGAATTAGTATGCTATAATCAAAAAATTCAACCGTGTCCAACCATACCATAAAGAGAGAAAATTGAATTAAATGGGCATTTGTAAAACATAAATCAATTTATCGTGGTGACATTGAACTGACCGGGCGATTTATTCTTTTAAATTATAGCCTCTTTTTTAAATGTAAATATAACACTCCTATTTTATGATAGAGCGACAAAATTAGTTTGAAATATTTTAAATCTCTACGTCTAAGAATATCTGATTTTGAGCTTTTGTTTAAATTTTTGTTTTTTTTTTTTTACTTCGGTTTTAAAATTGATGTCTAATTAATTCTCAATTCTTCAGAATTAAAAGCAGATCACCCGAAAACATTGCCGGAAGAATTATGTTTTGCTGACCGTGAATCTGAAATATTCCCCTTATAAAATCTATTAAAAGTATCTGTTTAAAAAAAATATATAAATTATGTGCCAAGCGTTTTCGCCGCTCTGAAGAGGGTTAGTGGTGCTGAGAAAGTAATAAAAGTTACTCAAAGTAACTGATAATTCAACACAAAATCAGTGCTAAAGGGTAAGGTAAAGCCGGGTAAGTAAAGTGAGCAATGTCCTTCAGCATAATTTCATTCATAGCTATTATATTTCTCCAAAATATCAACCCTGAAAAAGCCAGTTTTCGAGAAAAACAATTAATTTAGTTTTCTCAAAAATTACTCCTTATATTTTATTCATTTTTGTATATGTTATAGACACCTATAAAGTACATTCATGACTAAAACATAAAACTTCTACCTCTTCCAACAGAGATAGAAAAAAGATTTTTTTTCAACATTTTTTTAAGGAGCCCTATATCGCGTGTATTTCCACTATTTTTTGCATAAATTACCCTTTTATAATATATATTAACTTGAAAATGTAAGAGGGATATAATAGATTCATACAAAGGGCAGTTATCACATCCCACCATAATTTTATGAAGAAGCAATTCCGAACTAACTAATATAAATTACACAATCCGTATGTGATTTCTTTGTAAACTTTCTCTATTAATGTGTACACATGGGTATTTTTACTTAACAATTATAAAATACATCTTTGTTATTAAAAAACCGCAACATAAAATTCCAACTCCAATTTCAGTTATTGTGATTAAAGTTCTTTTTGTTTAATCTACATTTCCACACATACTTTTTTAAATTATAAAATACTACACACGTATGTTGCCGAACTTTTGTTTGTTGTGTTGCATTTCATGTACTTTTAAAGCATTACGACTAATAAGTCTGTTTAGTTAGTTACAAAACGAGTCAAGGAAAACATTATATCGATATTAGGACTGTCGAAACTCATCTTTTTCAGTCAGCTACTCGACTAGTGCACTATTCGTTTTCGTGTTATCCAGGAATCCAGATTACTTGAAATTGGATATTACGTGAAATCGAGTATTACATATTATATCTATACACAGTAAAAAATAATTGTAATATTACCAGAAAATTTACTGCATTATTTTACAGCATTTTTACTGTAACGGCGTTTTTACACTAAGCTTGCTGCATTTATTGGTACGAACTGTAAAT